>CM049805.1:16716012-16928862 GCA_027422405.1 Ptychobarbus kaznakovi
TAGAACAAGCGTGCTGTTAGGATGCACCTGTGGCTCAGTGGTAGAGCATTGCGTTAGCAGCACAAAGGTTGTGGGTTCGATTCCCAGGGAACACATACTGACAAAGTGACAAAAAAATGTATAGACTGAATTGTCGCTTTGGATAAAAGCGTCTGCTAAAATGCATAAATGTAATAAATGCACCCGTGTCACACATGCCACTTCATGTGCACTTTGAGGAGGTTTCGCATGGGTATCTTTAACCAGACTCAAAATGTCAAACCTTTCGATGCTGTTTCTGAACCCATATTTTTTTTTACATTTGTGCGTCTTCAAAAACGTGTGGAGAAAGTTTAGCTGATGACATTGTGGTCTCTGTCTGTATGTTTGTCACCCACAGAAAACCAAGAGTGCTCGCAGCACGTGGTCAACGAGCGACTTGGAGAGCTGGTACGCGTGCTAAAGACTGTCATTGGCAAACACCAGGCACTGAACTCGTCAGAAATTCTTGGTGCTGCAGGCACCGTCATCGCCAAAGTCAAAGGTGAGCATCCTCCTTCTGCTCCGCCCCACTTCAGAATCAACAACTTAGAACTGGTCTTGTCTTTAACAAAAGTCCATTGTTTGTGTATGGATTAATAGTTTTCAGTTTACATGGTGTGGAGTGCTAAGAGGCAAAACATTCATAGAACTGCAAAACATATTTGTTTCAAGCCACAGATATTTAGATCACCTCTAAAAAAGAAGAAAAACTTTGCATGTTGCATTAATATTTTAAAAAGGATATGGCTTAATGCATCAAGACTATGGTTTTGGTGGACAAAATGCATCACTGTTTTAACTCATTTTTAACTTAAATGTTATATAATGTGAAATTGAGGTTTTGTATTGATGGCAGACTTATTCATGTGTTATGAATAATCGAATTGCATCTATCAACTTGAAGAACAAATAAAAACTGAAAGTGCTTTCATGTAAAAATAGTTCTTGGTTATCAATAGAAAGACATTACTGCATGGTTATATAAAATGTAAAACAAAGTGCGTTGTGAAATATACTCTAAAGTTTCATAGCATTATATTGATTTTCCTAGTCTAAAATAACAGGGTAATTCTTCTGGCCAGTGCACAGGAATGTCCATGTGCTACATTAGTGCAGTTTGCAATCCAGATTGCGTCTGCGAAAGAGGGAGGAGATGCAACACGGACAGAGTGAATGTGTTTCTTGTTGGTTATCCACATAATTTCCAGCTGTTTACAACATTGTGTTTTCTCTCTGGCGTCATTGATTTAAGTGACCACTAGAGTATCATCCTTAACCACTAGAGGGATAGTGGCCCCTCTGAGCTCCCACATGTCCCTTAAAGGGCCAGACTCTTCATTGTTTCTGTCAAAGGGAATTCTTTAACAGAGGAAAATAATCTGATCGTCTTTTCTGACATTTTTTGGGGGAAGTTGAGAAGGAAGGCCAGTCGCCTCAGTTACCTGTAAGACCGACATTCCAGCATGCTCTTCATACTCACACTTGCATTTAATACTCCACGCACATGTCAGCCGTCAGTCTTTTGGAATGTTATGAACTTTGGGAAATCAGATGCACATATTTCCCGCCATTCATGCTCAGTCCGTACAGTTTTTTTTAAATGCTGCATAGTTTTGCTGAAGAATCTCTCAGGGGCGCAGCAATAAGTGTCAAGTGTCTCAAGTTATTGAAATTCTTTCTTCCCCCGCCCTTGTCTAGAGTGAGTCAATGGCATTTGACTCGCTGGATTTTTATATTTTCTTCTGATCTGGACGAGACTGTTATCTCAGGTATTTTATCCCATCTTATGACGCATTGCACCTGATAAAGTGATACCTGCATGTGTTACTTTGCCAGTATATGGTAAGAATCATTCTTAGCTATTTTCAGAAAAACAGTTCATATTGATGCAGAACATTTTTCGAGGGTTTTTCTTTGAGAGAACTGCTTTCTGAACGTAGCCATTCCCATATTTGAGCTGTGAAGGGGGCAGAAGTGGAAGCATTGTTGTAGAACTGCAGGATGTCCTGAGGAAGAAGTCAGCGTTCCATTGCAGGGGCCACTGAGCCGCCCGCCTGCATTCAGAAGCAGAGAGTTATGCACCAGGAGCCACGCGCCTCTCACGCTCTCGTCTTCAGTGCCGTCTCCTCTGCTCACTTTGTTGCTGTGAGTATGGGTGGCAGTTGAGGGTGGAGATTTCCATCTCCACGGACAGTCGCTGCATTTTGAGTAAAAAAAAATCGCCCATGCGGAACTGGAAACTACAGATGATGTTGCTTTTTATATGGCCTCGTCACTTTTTCTTGTATGTGAGGGGAAAAAAGTGGAAGTCAATCTTCATTGAATCATTGTGAACTAGGCTGTGGCATTAGTTCCTGAAGTTCTGGGCAAGTTTTGCCTGTCGTTAATCTATGTTTTACCATAACAAACCTGGATATGACTGAAAGTGCAAGTTAATGGAATTGGTAAGTTGGGCGAGAGTTGTTTAAACGTCCTCTGAATGTTTTGAGAGTTCAAGCTTTGTCAGTGTTTCCTGTAAAGGGGAAGCTCAGCTAGCAGACAGGAAGCTCTTGGTAAATGCAAGTTTCGCAGTCTCTCGGAGTCTTTACTTGTTGTCTGTCACATATCTGATTTTTTAAATTGTGTTTAATTTCTCTTCCGCTCAAAACATTTTTGAAACAATGAAATTAGTTTATGAAGAAACTAAAGGCATCTGTTGGTTTATTTACATGCAAACTATTCAGCATTTGTTTTGTACTCAAGGGAAGCACGACCTGATAACAAAGCAGCATTAGACACTAATTAAGGAAGAACTTGTAGAAGTTCCTTTTCTTGTTCATTGTTCAGAACGAGTCTGACTACTCATGTGGAATGAATTAATTCAATATTATCAGAGAGTGTAGTTACTAATCAGTCCTCGATAGCTGTGGGGGTCCACTGTCGAGTGATTCATATTTCCACAAACACAGTGAGATCTAGGTCTACACCCCTATTTCTGATCATGATCTATTAAGAATTGTCATTTTGCTGCAGACCTTTGTGCCATTTGGCTACACTTCTCATGTGGTTTATCACTTCCCACAGGCGTGAACGTCAAGGAAGTCAATAAAGAAAACAAAGACACAATATTTGGCGAAATACACACATCGATCGACACTTTGGCATTCACCTTTGGCAATGTGTGAGTACCTTAGACTTCCCTTCTGTAGTCAAATGTATATTCTGAATGCTCTTCATCTGTATAGACTTACTTTCAGTTTCCATGGCCAGTTTTACCGAATACGTCAGCTGTCCTTCCTCTCGTCATTTTCTTAATGCTGATGAAATGTACTTGTGTCATGTTGCAATGTTACTTAAAGGGATTGTTCATCCAAAATAAAAATGTAATTACTCATCCTCATGCCATTCCAAACCCGTAAAACTCTTTCATTCTCAAAACACAAATCTGAGAGATTTCTGTCCCTCCCTCGAAAGTCCACACAACCACATCTTTGACACTTCAAAAAAAGAAAAAACTCATAATCTATATAAATCCAAGTTTAAAAAAGTCCACTAAAGAGACATGATTGCTTTATATGATAAACAGATGTAATTTAGCCTTTAATTCACATATAAATATCGATCAACACGCATACATAGAGCACATCAAACATGGTCAGCGGAAGCTTAAACGTGTGTGAAAAGCTAGAACAAATCTTATTGGTTCTTACGTGTTAAGCAAGTAAATTTGAGATTCTGTTTACCATATTTGATGTGCTTTCAAGTTGTTATAGAAAATGATCAGAGAATATAAAAAATATACTTGAATTTGTGGTTTGAAGATGAAGTCATGCAGGTTAGGAATGATGTGAGGTGACAGAATGATGATGACAGAATTTTTATTTTTGGATCAACTAACCCTTAATACTGCTCACATTCTTGATCTGTTTGGGATGAAAAATAGCACCAGTGACTTGTCTTATTTTTCCACCTCAGAGTGTCTGACTTCCTTATGGGAGATGTGGACAGTGGCTCCAGTTTGGGGTACCCCCAAGCCAGAAGAAGTCGTGTAAGTAATCACCTCCATTGCCCTAAAATTCCCTTTCCCTTTACTCACCCTCATGTTGTTCCTAACCTGTGTGCTATTTGTTCAGTGGAATACAAAAGGATAATTTTGCTCTTCACACAGCTCTTTTCATACAGCTCCATGTCTTCTGGAGCCATACCATAGCTTTATGTGAAAAACAGACTCACATTTAAGCCAGTATTCTCTATAAACAACAGTATAAAATAGCTTCAGAAGACTTTAAATACATTACATTCAAAAGTTTTTTGTCAGTAAGATTTGAATTGTTTTAATGTTTTTGACAGAAGTATCTTATGCTCACCAAGGCTGCATTTTTTAAAAATGTAATTTATTCCTGTGGTTTGGTGCTCAAGAAACTTCTATATAAACGGTTGTGCTGCTTAATATTTTTGAGAAAACTGTGATGCATTTTTTTCCAGGATTTTTTGATGAATAGAAAGATCACAAACAGCATCTATTTGAAATATTTTTTTTGTAACATTATACATGTTTTTAAGGTCACTTTTGATCAATGTAATGTGTCCTCGCTGAATAAAAACGTGTGTAGTTGTATGGACTAGTTTTATGGCATGTGTATGATTTTTATGTCCTTGTTGGCACTTGACAGATGTGGTTACTATGAACTGTCATGTGGAAAAGACATGCATGACACTTCTGCAGAATTCTTCTTTTGTGTTCCACAGAATAAATAGATATTTTTAGAACCAGTGTGAGTAATTTTTTTTGGTGAACTATCCCTTTAAGTTGAGATGTCTGCTTTGAAAATAATGAAACCTGGCTGGCCCCTGTGATTTAAAGAGCAAGGTTTGATTATCTGAGACATTGAGAGTGAGATAAAAGAGAAGCACTCAAAAGAAGCACCTTTTCATCCCTTACCTCTGTAATCAAACTTCTCATCCCGTGTGAAACGCCTTTCTCTTTCTCTCCTCTAGTCTTTTGAAAACCTCTCTGAAGATTCAGGAGGCTGCAATCAAAATGATCTGGCAGGTAAATGGATTTCCTTTCCTTCTCCTTTATGTCTTGCCTCCTTCTATCAAGGTTTTCATCACAAAGCACAAAGGGGCGTTGAAGAGAATCTATCTCCTCACATATTTTATGTGCCTCAGAGCAACAGTAATACAAACTTGAACAAAGTGTTCTAGTTAAACAAACCGCACATGAAAAGTGTTGTTCTAGCAGAGAGACAGATGAGCTGTACTGACATAGGTCATAATCGTCAAGAGAGCTCTACACACCCTGTGGCTTCACACTTGTGTTGTTTTTCATATAGTCTAACATTCTTCTTGTTTGCCAAATGGTTGACATTCTTAGTTTTTCTTTTTGGACGTTTGAGTGAGGAATGGGAACCATATGTGGCTTATTGGGCGGGGTGCTTGGATTCAGGGCAGCTGAGTTGCGTGTCAGTGCATTTGACAAAGGTTAAGCACAGATTTTACGAGATGATCTCACATGCGCATGCCATGCAATAATTCGTACTGTACATACATCTAATGCTACCACAGATTAGTGTCAGTTTTAGAAAGACCTCTTTTTCTTTTAAGTCAAGGGGATGGTGGAGAGTATGCCTTCAATAAAGCTGACTTGTAAAATTTGCCTTGTAACTGTTGGCCTATAAACTATATCTATATGTAGGGCGGTAACATTTAAATTTAGATTTTAAATGACAGTTTTAGAGAGGGGGAGAGACATGGTTGAGGAAATATAAATGTCTTCAAATGGTACCTCTGTGCATTTTCAGCAATCTTTTTAAACAATGTGGAGCATTTGTGTAGTTTTTGGATGTGTGTTTACATGCGGTGTTCTCTGTCCCCAGAGCTGTCCACTGTGGAGCAGGTGGACCTTCTTCTGCTGAAGCATGACAGTGGAGTGGAGTCGGCTTTGCTCTATGCCAAGGCCTGGTCCAAATACACCAAAGACGTGCTGGCCTGGGTGGAGAAACGCCTCAGCCTGGGTCAGTCCATTCTTAAAGCCTGATTGTTTGTTTTATCTCAGTTGTTGAACTTTAGTGGTTCATTTGATGTCTCTGTATTTGACAGACATGGAATGTGCCAAAAGCTTTGCCAAGATGGCAGAATCCGCAAAGGCAGTGGCAAGTCAGCAGGTGATGGTCTTTTATTTTGATAAAATGTGATATATGATGTACTACTATTTAAATTTTTGGGAACGTTTTTGAAGAAAATTATACTTTTATTTAATTATAAAATTAATTAAAAGTGAGAGTAAGACTATTTAAAATGTATTTCTATTTCAAATAAATACTGCTCTTTTGATCTTTCTAATTATAAAAAATCCTTAATTTTTTTAATGGTTTCATAAAAATATTAAGCACCACAACTCTTTTCAGAAAAATTAAAAAGAAGAAGAAATGCACAAAATGATTTCTGAAGATTTATTTGACACCGAAGACTGGAGTATCATTTTGCCATCACAGGAATAAATACATTTTAGGGAATACATTTTAGAATATATAAAAATTTATATTTTAATTAGTGCTGTCAAGCGATTAATCGCGATGAATCACATCCAAAATAAAAGTTTATGATTACATAATATATGTGTGTGTACTGTTTATATTTATATATGTATAAATACACACACATACAGTATATATTTTGAAAATATTTACATCAATTTACATTTATCAATTTATATTCATATAATTTATATTATATATAAATACATTTAATCTATAAACATAAAATGTATCTTAAATATATACATGGTGTGTGTGTGTGTGTGTGTGTGTGTGTGTGTGTGTGTGTGTGTGTGTGTGTGTGTGTGTGTGTGTGTGTGTGTGTGTGTGTGTGTGTGTGTGTGTGTGTGTGTGTGTGTGTGTGTGTGTGTGTGTGTGTGTGTGTGTGTGTGTGTGTGTGTGTGTGTGTGTGTGTGTGTGTGTGTGTGTTTATATATAATAAATATACAGAGTACACACACATATATAATGAAAACTTAAACTTTTATTTTGGATGCAATTAATCGCAATTAATCGTTTGACAGCACTAATTAAAATAGAAAATGGTCATTTTGAATTGCAGTAATATTTCACAATATTGCTCTTTTTAATGTATTTTTTATATAAAATAAATAAAAATTCAGCTTTGTGAGCATACGAGACTTATTACAAAAACATAAAAAAAAAGAATTCTTACCAATCCCAAGTTTTTTAATGGTAGTGTATTTGGTTTTAGGCCTTTAAGTGACATTATTGTGTGACTGTGTTTCTTTACCTAAAGGACTTTATGCCGTTCCGGGATATTTATGTCTCTGCCTTTAAAAATGAGATTGAGTACAATCAGGTTCTGCTCCAAACATCTGCAGCTCTACAAACCAACAAATTTATACAGGTATGATCAGTTATATGCCATACACTTGTAACTAACTATTTACCAATAAGTTCCTTTAATTCCACATAATTCCCATAATACCAACAGCCACTGCTGGCCCGCAAGAACGATCTGGACAAGCAGAGGAAAGAGATAAAGGAACAATGGCAAAGAGAACTAAAGAAAATGGTATATGCGATTCTTTGAATTGTATCACTAATATTTCTTCATGACCGAAGTGCTTAATAACCCACATGTTTTCAGAGCGAGGCTGAGAGCGCTTTGAAGAAGGCTCGGCTGCTGAAGGTGCAGAAGAGGGAGGAGTACGAGAAGGCACGCAGCTCCACCAGCCGCACCGAGGAGGAGCAGCCAACAGCTGGAGGCAGGACTCTGGAGAAGAAACGGAGGGTGGAGGAAGAGGCCCTGCAAAAGGTACTGCAGAAACTGCACTATAACTCTAAATTCAACTCCAACAGGGTCACAGACTGCACAAACACACACACCCTTGAGTTTATTGACCTTGTTTATTGGGCATCAAAGGGGTGATGAGAAACACAGAGTTTGTGGGAATTTGTATGATATTCCTTAACGTCTGATGTGCTGTCTGAAAATCAGGCCATATAATCTAAACATTACTGTTGCTATTCCAACCCAGCAACTGCATAGCATCACACCTTAGCAAATGTGAGCATTTTCTTCACAAAATTGAACATTTTTGCAGTCCTGTTTGGTGCTGCTGGTGGCACGGAAATTACACACTTTAGCTTAAAAGAGGCTAGGAAAATCACTATGCTTTTGTTTTGTTTGGCTGATTGTCTGTTTTTGTGGTGACTTTAGGCTGAGGAAGCGCAGGAGCAGTATAAAGCCTGTGTGGCCGATCTAGAGGTGAAGAAGGTCAGCCTGTCAAACGCTAAGAGTGAGATCCTCGCTCAAGTTCGGAAGCTGGTCTTCCAGTGTGACCTGACCCTCAAAGCGGTCTGTATCCATGTCACAACAACACTACAGTACAGTTCAAAAGTTTTTGGGTCTCTAAGATTTTTCAATGTTTTGAATCAAAAATAATTTTGATTTTGAAAATGTTTTTGAATCAATATTATTACTGGTTAAATAACTGTTTTCAATTTAGTATATTTCAAAATGTAAATTATTCCTGTGATGCAAAGTCATTCTTCAGCGTCACATGATCCTTCAGAAATCATTCAAATATGCCTATTTGCTGCTCAATAACGTTTTATTATTATTATTATTTACTGTCACTTTTGATCAATTTAATGCATTCTTGCTAAAACAAAAATATATATCTTACTGACCCCAAACTTTTGACCTTCTATATGAAAATAAATACCATTATTGCATACTGACTATTCTCAAAAACTCTCGCAGGTGACAGTGAACTGGTTCCAGATGCAGCAGGCTCAGACCCAGCCTCTGTCAGTCAACTACCAAGCTCTAAGTGAACAGGTCAAAAAGTATGAGCCAGGCCAGCGCTACTCTGAGTTCGTGTTCAGCCTGCCTAAAGAGCGTGTGTGGCTGGAGTCTCTGTCTCAGGACATCACAGCTTCCTCAAAAACGGGGTAAGTCCACACTCAAGTTTCCGTGCATGCCAGAAAGAGGCTGCATTGTTTGCGTCTTCCTCAGGATGAACGAAACAACGGTCGATGATGGCATGTTGTTTATCCAGAAATTCTGCTCTCCATAATCGCTGCCCCGTGTAAACTCTGCTTTTCAGCTTGACCTCTGAATCACACCCACGTACAAACATACTGGCCAGTGCTATCACCTCTCTTTATAGTGCATTCAAATCCTACACTTTCATGTTGAGTAATTCATTTCACAACCAGCAGAGATTCTGCTCAGACTGTTTGCTTGCGTTATTTTAATAAAGCATGTTTTAACAAGTGACTTTCCTTTCTAGAATGTCCCTTCATAAGAGGTCTCAGAGCAGCACCCGCTCATCCCATGGGAACCTGTCGCAAGGCTCTGTAACTTCTGCAGATAACCACAGCATAGATGGGGTTGAGGGTACCGTACAACCCTGCAAGGCCAAGATCGCAGAGAGGCGGTCCAATAGCAGTTTAGACATGCAAGGTAAGAGTCGCTAAGGATCTAGACTGGCAACTAAAATTTGTAGGTTTAAAATGATCAGCTTCTGTTGCATTAAATTGAGTGAAAACAATAATGACAGGTTTTTGAACAGATTTCCCCCACTTCCATTGTTTGGACAAACAGATAGTCCTGATCCAAACTCACTGTAACTCACATTGAGCATAAGTTGCTACGTCAGGCTGCTCATGCAGATCTCATGCAAGTCTTGGTGACATCAGCCTACTCAACCTTAGGGTCCTATGAAATCCATTTTATTATTTTCCCAAATCGTTTTTACATTTTTTTTTTTTTTTTTTTTTTTTTTTTTTTTTTATACTCAGTTTTTATGGTTAGATTAAATGTTATTCATCAGAAAGCATGTCTAATTAATTTAAATCATGACACTTAGAATATTAAACAGCAATGTATTAAGTTTAAAAAAAATCTCTTTTTATGTCCCTATGCATTATTATAATTTTTTTATTCGGTTTAATTTTTTACCAAATAATTTTTTCTATTAATTTTTTGGATTCCATTTTAATGGTTTAATTAAATATTAATAATCAAAAACATCTCTAATTAATTTATAAAAATATATATGTATTTCAATAAATTATTTATTAATTTTATATAATTTTATATATTTCTTCTTTTTATTCAGAAATAGTGTGTTGTGTTTATATTTCTCTGGTAAATAATGTATCTGGTAAATATTCCTTAAAAAATAATGCTTTAAAGAGTTAGTTCATCCAAAAATGAAAATTAGCCTGTGTTTTAGTCACCCGCGAGGCGTCCTAGTACATACTTTCTTCGAATCCAATTTGAGTTATTAAAAATTGTGCTGGCTCTTCTAAGCTCTATCATTGCAGTCAGCGGGTGTTTCTGTTCCACAGTCCAAAAAACAAGTGCGAGCATCCATAATAAAACATGGCTC
The DNA here is from genome assembly GCA_027422405.1 of Ptychobarbus kaznakovi. Lineage (NCBI taxonomy): Eukaryota > Metazoa > Chordata > Actinopteri > Cypriniformes > Cyprinidae > Ptychobarbus > Ptychobarbus kaznakovi. Next base: position 16,726,421 of record CM049805.1, read on the forward strand.
TGGAGGGTGAATAAAGGCCTCCTGTAGCGAATCCATGAGTTTTTGTTGTAATGCATATTTCAAATGTAATAAACACTTCTCTCTCACTTCATCTAACTTAATAAGCGGAAGCCGTTCAGGCGGATGGCTTTGGACTTCAGCGTTGCGTGATTAGTGGCGAACGTGGATAGAGAACAAAACAAAATGCCAGTTAATGAATTAGAAGTACAAACCAAGGATTTGTAAAGAAAAACTTTGGAGGATTTCAATATAAGCCAAGAGGAGACTGGAAACTTTGCTTCCTTTGATCCTGTAAACAAACTCGTGAGACTAGCATATCTCAGAGACGCGTGCGCACAATGCATATGTCCTACTTCATCAGCCTGGAACGGCTTCCACATACGACAGTCAGCAGAAGTTAGAGAAAAGTGTTTATTATGTTTGAAATATGGATATTTCTCTTGCAAAAAATGCATGGATTCGCTACAGGAGGCCTTTATTCACACAATAAAAATAAGAGCCGTTCCGTGTGAGGCACGTTTTATTATGGATATGCACGCTTTATTTGACATATTTTGGACTGTGGAACAGAAACACCCACTCACTGCAATGATAACACTTAGTAGAGCCAGGACAATTTTTTATATTAACTCCGATTGGATTCGTCTGAAAGAAGAAAGCATATACACCTAGGATGCCTCGATGGTGAGTAAAACACAGGCTAATTTTCATTTTGGGTGAAATAATCTTTTAATAATAATTGTATTATTTGTAGTAGTACTATCATTACATTAAGTAATATTTTTGTCATGGTTTCTTCAAGTTAAACCAAACTTTTATTTTGACGGGTTGCTGTGAAGGCCTTTTAAGTTTCTGTTTGTATTTGACGATAGTTTTACTAAAAATAAATGGTGAAATGCTCATGAAGTGACTCTCATAAATTATGTTTCTATGTTCATGTCCCCACATATTGAGGCGGCAGAGGCTGAAAACACTGCGAGCGTCACACACGCTTCAGTTTGTGTGTCGTAAACAAAACCACGCATCTGCGCCATTCATTCATACAGAGCATGCAGGATTCATATTTAAATGGAATTTATGCGACTTAATATTCACAGACACTAGTCCATATCATGTTTTGATTTAAGTGTAGTTTACCTGCTTTTGATGCATACATCCAAAATTTGGCAAATTCTGTGACATTCTGCGTTATACAGTTCCGTTTTTATGACTGGATTCCGCAACTCTACATTTTCTGCATCACAGAAATCATTGGGCCCTATAACCTGCATTTGTTAAACTCTAAAACTCCCAGACATTTATTTTCTTCCCACTTAAACAAGATCCTGAGATGTTTGGCACTATTAGGCACATATGTTTGGCAAGTTTCAGCATCCTGAACAGCTTATTAGTTTTATAGCTTGACGCGTCCACTGTGGGTTTTTACCCAGCGCTGGCCATCCACAGCTTGGACAAAAGCTGCCAGCAGTCAGGATTAAGGCCCAAGACCCAGATCGGCCCTCTGTTTCCAAAAAGCCCCTGTGCTGTGACATCATCACCCTGCTGGATTACAGCCTGAGCTCACATTTAATGGAGCATCCAACTAGATGACTAAAATCAAGCACATAAGCAAAATTCTCATGTTTTTAGAGATGAGAACTCTGAACAGAATGAAACGTGTAGACAGACTGATTCTCCTAAGTCCTAACACACGCAGGATTTTCTCCCTCAGTTTTAGGAATAGAGATTTCCTAGATGAAAGACAAAAGGTAATTCTGAGGTTAATTCTGTGTGTTGTAGTGTTAAAGACGCAGGGCTCCCAACGGGCCTGGAGCTCAGGCAGTGCCGGTGGAGGAGGGATGTGCAGTGACTCAGAGAGTGTCGGAGGAAGCAGTGAGTCTCGCTCAATGGACTCCCCCACAGCTAGTCCAGGTACTTTTTCTGGTGTCAACGCATTTCACAGTAGGAAGTTAATCCCACACCGAATGGTTTAATGTGTACGTAGGCCAATATGTTTGACGTTCAATTTCCATCAAATCAAAGTCATGCCAATTTTTTTACTTAGTTTTGATTTGCATATTTGACCTCTGTCTTGATGTCAGTTTTGATGTATTTTCAATATCAGTTGACCCCTGGGTTATATCAGTGTTTATTTTCTATATTTTTTATTCTAGATTATTTTCTATATATTTATCTATATTATTTGTTTGTTCTTTTGTTCTTGACAAAAATAGCCTTCTGTGCTGGCATTAAACAATATACTACTACTGCTGCATATTTTATTTTACTTTATTTGCCAACATTAACAAAAAATGTAAAATATATTTTTCATTAAACAACTTGCAATATAATTTATTATGTGCAGTAATTACTGGAAATTGTTGTGATGTTGTAACAGCTATAAATCATGCATACCACAAAGACTCCTCTACATCAGCCAGCTAGATAGTAACATATTTACATCAGCAGTATTTAACAGAATGTGCAAAACAATAATGTTCACTACATCAAAGAAAAAGCAGGCATAAAAACATGTATGTGATCAACAGATTGTTAGGACATGAGAATGTGAAGACATTTGCGTGTAAAGTGGTTGTCTTAGTTCTCAGTGGACAAGGTGGAGAAGTGCTCTGCAGGATGGAAGTATCTAATGTATGTTTATCCGTGTGTTCGTTTTACAGGGGATTTCAAACGCAGGCTTCCCAGAACTCCCTCAACTGGTACCATGTCTTCTGCAGATGACCTGGATGAGAGGGAACCACCCTCCCCATTAGATAATGGTTGGTATTACAGACCGAATAGTGTGAGTGTGAGTGTCTGTGATCATAGATGTGTGGTGATACCACAGGTTTGTGTTTATTATGCTAGTGCTGAATTGCTCGCACCCATGTTTTTGCAGCTGCACAGATGGGCTGGGTGTTGACATTGGCAAAATGCCACAGTTGGCCGTTCCTGTCTCTCCACCAAAAGTGTTACATTTTAGTGATAATTGCTGAATGTAAACCAATGTTAAAAGTAGGGAAATACATTTGAGGAACTGGAGAAAAGGTCATGCTTCCTCAAAAGTACTAAAATAACCATTAATTAAATAGGAATGCAAGAGTCATGAAAGTACTTTCAATTCCCATTCCAACTCACATTTAAGACTCTTGATGATCCAATTAGTTTTTTTAAAGGTATTAAAACATGCATTTTCTTGTCTCAGGCCTTGCTGAAATGGTGATGGAAACGGCCAGTTCTCCCGGCCCTTTTCGTAATGCTCTGATGTCAAAAGCGGCACAAACTCACAAGTTGCGGAAACTGCGAGCACCTTCTAAATGCAGAGAGTGTGACGGTTGGTGGTGTTTCACGGCGCTGAATGTGAGGAGGTACGGTCATCGTCATCAACACCCACATCTATTCTGTTCACATTGTTCATTAGAGCCTGTTGTCATTCCCTGATCTCTTTTTACATAGTGCTCTTTGGCCTGTCATAAGAAATGCCTGGAGACTCTTGCCATTCAGTGTGGTCATAAGAAGCTCCAGGGCAGACTGCACCTGTTCGGGATTGACTTCGCCCAAGTAGCTAAGAACAGTCCTGATGGCATTCCCTTCATCATCAAAAAATGCACCTCAGAAATTGAGAGTCGAGCCCTGAACATTAAGGTGAAGAATTGAGATGCAACTGAAAGGAATTTGTTTAATTCAATGTTTGTGAGGCATTTTGTGAGTGACGCCTATTTTCGGTTAATTTCAAGGGCATTTATCGGGTGAATGGGGCAAAGTCTCGTGTGGAAAAGCTGTGCCAGGCCTTTGAGAATGGAAAGGACTTAGTGGAGCTTTCTGACGTCCACCCACATGACATAAGCAACGTGCTGAAGCTTTACCTGAGACAGGTGTGGTGGGACAAATAATTCCAGTTTCATCATGTCTATATGAAACTTGACATAATAGAGTGCAACAGTGTCCGCCCGCTTTTTGGTTTCGGAAGTTTTTTTCACATAGGAATTTTGTCTTTGTTATAGAGTTATATGCCATGAACCAAAGCAACCAGCTAAGAGGTGAATCACAACATTGCAAACTTTGTTCTTGAAAATGTTCTTGAAAATCTTAATTTCATGTTTTAGAGTTTAAAAAACACTCGTTTAATCTTTGTAATCTCCACAGATGTAGAGAATGTAGATGCCTGACAAACGTTGTAGTTGTTGTGACTTTTAGTCAGCTTTGACGAAACGCCTCTCAGCTAGCACGTCTTTTCAAAGTGAAAGTAGCCCTGTCACCTGACCTGAATACAGCGCGCTGATTCGCTAAAATGTATTTAACGGTTTCTGTTTAAAAACAACAAGGGCACTTGTCAGCTTCTGCAGTAAAACATAAACTCGCGATTCCTTGAAAGTGGACAATACCAGCTTTTTTGACTATTTTGACCAAAACCATTTTTTTTTAAAGTGGTGTTTATCGTTTTTTTGCAAATTAACTCTTCATATATATGTAGCTGTTGCACTCTATAGGGTTCCATTGCTCTTCACATTTTGATGATTTGACTCTGCCTAAAAAATGATTAAATTGTTTTTCAGCTGCCAGAGCCATTGATTCTGTATCGGTATTATAACGATATCATCGGGCTGGCAAAAGAGACTCAGAACATGAACGAGACTGACTCGACTGAAGAGAAATCATCAGGAGAGAAGCTGTGCCTCAGTGTTGAGCTTAAAAGAGTCCTCTTCAAAATCAGAGACCTCCTTCGCCAGCTTCCTGCGGCCCACTACAAAACCCTGCAGTTCCTCATCACCCATCTGCACAGGTACGCTAACACAAACCACGAACCACAGCGTGTTTAAAAAGCTCATATGGCAAAGAAGCAGGAATCCGTTATTGGGATCTGTTTTTTTTTTTTTTGCTTGTTGTGAAATATAATTTATCACTCATTTTTCTACAGAGTGTCAGAGCAAGCTGAGGAGAACAAGATGACCGCTAGCAACCTTGGTATCATCTTCGGTCCCACACTCATCAAGCCCAGGCAGTTGGAGGCGGAAGTGTCGCTGTCCTCTGTGGTTGACTACCCCCACCAGGCCCGAATGGTGGAGCTGCTCATCAGGCACCACCAGATGATCTTTGATGTTCCCCTGAACCCTGTGTCTCCCACCAGTCCGACAGCACCACAGCCAGCACTCAGCCGCCACTCCCGATCTCTCTTGGATATCAAAGAGGTGAGCTGGGCAAGAGAATGAAAGCTGTACCTTTTATTTGGGGGGGGGGGGGTATTTTTAAACAATTAATTTGTATATTTCTGATCTGTTTATCCTTCATCACAGAGTGCAAAAGTCTACAAGAGACACTCGTCTGTGATTACCTCTGCACAGCTGATGGAGGAAGTGAAGGAGATAAAGACAAGGGATGATAAAGCACAAACACCTGGTTAGTATGATTGTGTCTGCTCGTCTTTGGTATTAAAGTTGACATGAAATCAATATTTAATGAGCCATGGTAGAATGAAAACAATTAAAATATTTTTGTCAAAGCATAGCATGAAAAATTGATCATATTTTTCATTTGAATGTGAAAGTTTATTCAAGAAAAATGTATATATTTGTTTTGAAACTATTCTTAAGTAATATTAATGTGGTTTTGTTAAAAGACATAATGTATATTTCATAAATGTGGACTGTTTTGTGCAGTTATGAGTTATAAGTTCATAAGTGGAATTTAATTAAATCTACTAATTTCAAGAGGTACAACTGGTAATTCTCAGATTTTGTTCTTATATATTTCATATAATGATATAGAGCTGCACGATTCTGGATAAATTGAGAATTTGTCTCAAATAGAGATCACGATTCTGAACTAAACAAAATAATGAGTGACAAAATATTATTGCTGCAGTCTATTTAAAAGTGTTTCATTAATTTGAATTAATTATTTAATATTTTAATATATATGTATTTAAAATATAATATATTTAATACACCAATTTTTAATATTACAATTATGGAAAAGTGGTTTGAATGAATGATTCAGCTTAAATATTTCACTTGTGTCATTACGGATTCAGCGTTTTTGAACAAATCTCTTGAATGAATGATTCAATGACAAAAATGTTTTAACAGTCACGTTTCAAACAAACGTTATTGGAAGCGCCAGTTACTTTCAAAAGGGGATTTGCTCTATTGTGATTGCTACCATAGACATCAGTGTTTATATGTGAACTATAAACTTTTATCCCTGTATTTCTGTGATAATATGAATGATAATATCAACATCTTTTGTTGGTTAACAATAATGACACAGATAGGTATTTAATTAGCAATGCTGTCCATTTAAGACAGAAGGCATGCATGTAATACTGACACACATTCAGTTTTCCCCCACCTGTTTACTGAAGCCATAACCGACTGTATTTACGTGAGATAGGCTACTCTACATGATAGACATTTGGACTGCTGTGTGTGTATTTGAGCACTGATAACTGATCGCACGCTGTATGAGAACTGAAGAAGTGGAGCGTGTGTGAGAGAGAGCACTTCTATCAGCTCGATTCCACCTATCGCGCCTTCACTAATTTTAAGTTAATTGACAACAAATTGTGACTCCCGGGAAAAATGACACATCTGGCCACCCTATCCCTAAACCTTCGGGTGCTGAGGCAATTGTTTCAGATCACTATGTAACACAGTTCGTAGATCGGGAAGAAGGAGGCGGGAACCGGCGAACGTTCAGACACTTTAATAATAAAATAAACAAACACAAAATAAAAGCGGCAGCCCCTCACGGACGACTGCCGCACACAAAACACAAACTAAAATCCAGGCCCGCCCCACTCGTCACACACTAGTTTGCGTTTTGGTAGCCTATCCATCCACTGCGGCTGCCATACTGAGACTAGATATGCGAACGTCCCTTATCCAATGACAGAGACGCACATTTCAAAAGACAAGACAGTTAATCTTAGCCTATAGGATGTATTTTGAATGTCCGGTCCGGTTGAATGTTTGTCATAGTTTTTATAATCAGATATTAGTTTTAGCTTGTCAACGAAAAAATGTTCGTTAACAAATATTTTTCGTTGTCGTCTTCATTGACGAAATTAACACTGCTGCGAATTGACACTAACTGATTTTAGTGGACTAAAACTGATTTTTTTTTCCCTCTCGCTAGTCATGGCAACAGATGTTACTAGGCTTACGTATATTTCAGCCACCGCACTAACCATTATTTTTTACGTATAGGCGTGTATCTTTAGTGAAGCAGTGCGAAGAGCCACTTCTGGGACGCTTCTGAAATGTTGCTGCGGTGCAGCGGGTATAAACACAAGCACTGACTAGAGTGGCTGGTGGATGTGTCGGAGCCGTAATGTGCTGCAGCCGTGTGCAGTGTAAATAAGGGGTTATCCAAGTATTAATGGCAAGGAAAGCCCTTTATAATTGAGAGTGGCCATGGCCACATATGAGGTGTTTCTTGGAGGTTATAGTACATTAAAGAATGATCATGTGACTTTGACGGATGCCAGGTGACCTGTAAATGTGAAAAAAATTCTGTTGCAGTTTTGCAAAATATTCCTTTTTCAAATTGCCTAAAAAACCTAAAATTTGACTAAATGACGTGTTTCCATTAGTCCTATTTTCAATTTGCAATTTCAGTTTGCACATTTTAAAGGGTAATGAAAACATGACAGTGTTTTTGACAGAGATTTGAATTGGTGTAATCACAGCAAACTTTCATAACTTTGAAACAACACATACAATATGGTTTTAGTTAAAAAATAGTAAGTATTGACTGTTTTATAAGTTTATGTTTCAGTTAGTCAAAAATGACCTGGAAATGCAAAAATTGTGGGCAGATTTTGAGAGTATATTTTTTTTATGTCTTCTGAATTAATAACTAAGTTCAAGCATATTTTTCTTATCAGCAGGTGAATGCTCAGATGTCAATGGGGTTGGCTCAGCTCCTGTAGTTGTGCAGAAGTCCACATCAGTGTTCAGCCGGCCTGGTGCCAGCAGCCGAGTGGTGCAACTACGTCCTCAGCGCACCAAGACAGCGCCTCGGCCCATCAGCATGCCCGTGGAGCGACTGCTCAACGAGCGCAACAGTCGCAACACAGAGGAGTGTGAACACTCGCCAGCCGCCATTCAGGAGACCACCGAACCGGAGAAACCTTCGACACCACGCCTCTCCAACTATTACAGAAACCCCTTGATCGACACACAGACACTGAGGAGGACCTGGGACAGACAGTACAGGCATTATGATGTGACGCCCAGAACTGCTATGATAGTGGCCAACCTGCCATCCTCTGATGTGCCAAAACCGTCGGAAATTAGCGTTGTACCCCAAAGCAGCGCCAGTAGAAAAGATGGTACAAGCCAGTCCAGCGGTGCTCCGATATCCTTCCGAGCGCCACGGACACTGAAACCCCCTCCCGGAACGTTCTATAGACCTCCATCAGTAAGCCAAATCAGGCCATTTGACTCGCTAGCAAAAACCGTTTCAACAGCAGCAACCACTACCAAAGGAGCTATATACACAACAGCCATAACCATATTTACAACTGCGGTCACATCAACAGTTTCGACAGTCTACACAGCCGTCACGACTCCCCCAACAACTCCAACAACTTCAGTGAGTATCGCTGTAACGGCCAAGCCGACCTTTACAACAGTGATGAGCGCTGTATCAGGAGCAGAGGAAGGACTGTCAGAGAACGACTCCATCAGCCCCGCCACACTCTCTCCGCCTCAATCTCCAAGCTCCAGCGCAGAGGAGCTCAGCCCTACGGACGCCAAACCCCTCTATCAGAGACGCAATCGCCGTATGGAGGAGCTGGAGCACCGAGAGGCCCATTTTGTTTAAAAAAAATGCCTTGTTGGACAGATCTCATTTCACTTGGTACATTATCCTATATGTGACACTCAGAAAGTGACTGATTCCTCCACAGGCCTCACAAGGTAAAATTTTAATAGTCTAGTAGATCCGTCTACGGCTTTGTGTATGTATTTGTATCTAAACTGTCATTTTTGTGCCATACTGTATATATGAAAATTGTTTTAATATCCCTTTGAGAAAGGGCAAAAATATTAGGAGAGAGGTGAAACGTCTCTGAAATTTTCTCTTTAAGCTACTATTTGAGCCAGAAATATCAGCAGAGGTCCAAAACATTTGTGACATTCGCTTATCCATAAGTGAGCACTCTTTATGTTATTTTCTTTCTCGTTTCTGAACGTTTTTGCCAAATGTGTCTTATTCTTATTGTCTCTTTCATTATGATAAGATGAGACACTTCTATATCAGTAAATAATCAGCTATATTAATGTTAATAAAATCAAAAGTTCTGTGTAATAACTGTATAAACTCAAAAGTAATGTGTATAGTATTGACTATAAATCATGCCAACTTGCTCATTTTGATGCACTTGCTAAGCCTAACTTTTACATTCATCACTGCCTTGGAATGATGTAATGCAGTCATGTGTGTGTGTGTGTGTGTGTGTTTAGGCTTACGTTAAGTGCATCTGTTTCTATTTTATTTCAGAGTTATGTATGCATTTGTTTACATTTTTACACATAACCTGCTGCCAGAAACATACATCTATACCAACAGTTCTTGAAGACATGCAACATGTTTGCAGATTAAATCTTTAGTTGAAACTTTTTTCTGCTATTCTTTTCTTTCATGTTTTGTCCATTCAAGTGTAAAAGTGTATAAGACGAAAAGTGTTTTGAGTCCCTCCAAGTGTTGTTATTGTTAACTGAAACTTATTATTAAAAATGGTTTGCATTAAAATATAAATATTGGATGAAAAAACTTTAATTTAGAGCTTATATATTAGATAATAAATCAAGAAAACTTCAAAGAAAGTTTGGAATGTTGCATTTTACTGAAAAAAAAAAAACTGAAATTAATTTAAAGGGAGAGTTCACCCAAAAATGAAAATTCTGTCATTAATTACTCACCCTCATGTTGTTCCAAACCCTTAAGACCTTCGTTCATCTTCGGAACACAAATTAAGATATTTTTTTGTAATCTGAGAGCTCTCAGACCCTCCATTGACAGCAAGGGTCCTTACACGATCAAGGTCCAGAAACCGCAAGGAGATCGGTAAAATAATCCATGTGACATCAAGGGCTCAACCGTAATTTTACGAAGCTACGAGAATATTTTTTGTGTGCAAAAAAACCCAACTTTATTCAAATTCATCTCCATGTCACCCTAACACCATTTTGGAGAATATCCTCTGGACGGAAAGTGCGTACGCTCTTCTATTGGCGCTTTTACCGGATGCGTTGTTTTCCTTCAAATCAAAGCGTAAATATACGTAGAAGACATATCCACGCGGTGCGGCTGACACAGAAGAGCGTACTCAGTTTCCGTCCAGCCGATATTATCCAAAATGGTGCAACAGAGGAGACGAACTGTTGAATAAAGTCTTTATTTTTGTTTTCTTTGCATACAAAAATATTCTTGTAGCTTCGTAAAATTACGTTTGAGCCCTGGATGTCACATGGATTATTTTTACCGATCTCCTTGCTACGTTTCTGGACCTTGATCGTGATAGGACCCTTACTGTCTATGGATGGTCAGAGAGCTCTCAGATTCCATCAAAAATATCTTAATGTGTCTCGAAGATGAACGGAGGGGGTTTAAAACGACATGAGTTTGAGTAATTAATGAAATAGTTTTTCATTTTTGGGTGAATTAACCCTTTAAACATTTATAGTAATATTAGTATAAAATATAATGAAATATAAAAAAAACTTTAAGACCCAAAAATGTTTATATCTGAAAATATTAAAATAAAAGCTCATTCAGAGTATTAATAAATACTAAATACACCATGATTTTCTTCCCCATTTTTCATCTGCCAGATAAAAATTGTATGCTTGATCACTTAGAAAAGTAATAGTACACCTCTTTCAAAAAATAGTAAATAAAAGTACAATTTGAAATCATAGTGGAAGAATTATGTTTAATATTTAAAAAAATAACAGTAACAGAGAATTACTGCCTTAGCAAGCATACTAAATACAATGTGTACTGTAATCAGGTGTGCATTTAATACTGCGTGCCAGAGGTTATTTGGGAGGAGGCCACACTTTCTATCCTGTGTCCTGTCCATGACAGGCTCTCCCTCCTCATCCCTAATTAGCCATGACACCTGAGCTCCAGCCCTGAGCTGCTCAGCTCAGACTCATCCAACAAACACACAACACTCAAGCAGAAGACATCAAATATATCACCAAATGTCCAGAATACACAATACAACAACACACACCATCAATATTCCGAAATGCCTCCCCAATCTCCAGCATGTACATGTTAATAAACAGTAGTGTTCAAATGGAGGGCTTTGCTGATGGCCATGTTAACCCTGCAGATTAAGCCAATCAGATTAGTTGAGTCATTCAGAAGCAGCAAGTTTGGCTGTTGGGTTTCAGCGACAATCATGGACTGTAATTATGTACTTTTATTCGTGAATGATAAGGAACTCATATTTCTTCAGCACTGAGGTAAGTGTATTGTTTAAGGGAACACTATCCACTATTAACTAGATGCGTATCTTATTAGCATGTAGCCTATATTACTGTGATATTAACTGTTTATTAGCACTTATTCTGCACGACTGTATTCTAGATCCCTTAACCTTTCTCAATACGTAAACATAACAACTAACGTTACCTTATTATTTAGGAGTAAATTAGGAGTTTACTGAAAGCAAACTATCCGTTATACAAGTAATACAAACTTAAAGTGAATACATGTTTCTTAATCTAAAATGTTACCGATTTGAATCATGATTTGTTTGGTCAAGTCCAAAAGATTTTGTTTCTTTTTTAATAATACTTCTAATAGCAAATATATTAGAATGATTTATAAAATATCATGTGACACTGAAGACTGAAGTAATGACTGCTGAAAATCCAGCTTTCACAGGAATGGATTACATTTTGAAGCATATTAAAATAGTAAACATAATTTACAGTTATATTTTTCAGTGTTTTTACTGTATGTTTGGTCAAATAAATGTAGCTTTGGTGAGAATAAGAGGCTTTCAAAAACATTAACAAATATTTCTGACCCCAAACAGTACTGTGCATTCATGGAGGGTTAAAGTTGCTGGCCTTTGTGGAGAATATTGCCATTTAATGTTATGTTATAATTCTTTGGTATTATTTTATCTATTAAGATCAAGTGTTTGTGCAGTATGTCTGTCAAAAGAGACTCTGTAAGATGAGACCGTTGTATCTGAACCTGAACTGAAAGATCTTTAATCAGTGTTTGTGTTAAAAGATTGCTGTGGAAAATTAGACGTCTAACGGACATAATAACAGCTCTGTCTGCGACTGCTGTGCTGTTTTGGTCTTGCTGTAATAGTCATTGCTGTGGCTCAAAATAGTTCAGTGGTTCAACGCTAGACCCATATTTTCCTTTAAAGATTTGTGACCCAATTTCACATGACTAACAAACAAAGTCTCCAAGCAACGTTTCACTAAAACAGCTGTTTACATTAATGAAGACTAGCTGTCTGAAATCTGATTACATGTGTACAGCTCTACAATGCTAATGGCATTCATCTGTCGCTGTACACCAGCTCTGCGAGTTTTCTTTTAGTTTGATTGTGAGGGTGAAGTGTGTGATGTGTTGGCAGGTTTGTTGCAGCTTGTTGACCCCTACACGGGGTTAAGTTGGAGCCATGAACACAGGCAGCCAGATCCGTCTGCTGCTCTGGAAGAACTGGACGCTCCGCAAGAGACAAAAGGTACAATTAACCCATTCACTGGGACACAAAACATTCATCATCACGGGCTGTAGTTTCTAAAGCCTGAAAACAGCTTATATTTAGAGCACTCTGTTTATATCATGAGATGCAAACCTCAGAAATTTGGTTCCGAGTGCAGGATTATGGCAATGTGTGACGTACCAAACAAAACCAAATATAAGACCTGAAGCTGAAAAGACAGAGTGTTTTAAAAGTGTATTTTTAAACCTCTGCTATTGTTTGTTTAACATTAAGGCAATGCTTTACAAAATGGCATAATTCTAGGGATGATACATTGATATATTGGCATCAATTCGGTTATTCACGATTCTAAAGATTTTTTTCAGCTGATGTTGTATGTTAAAGTTTACATTTTGCCTATTTTCCCAGTTAGACCGCCATCTAATGCTCATTTTATTGCTCAAGTTAATCTTTTACAACAATATAATTTAATAACAATGTTATTGAATACATTTATGCAAATTAATAGGCCTACCTAAATATCCAGTTGTCATATACTTTATAATGTTGATGCTTAAATTCAAAAATACTTTAATATTCAGTGTTTTCAAATGATTTAGACAAAATAGTATAGATTTTTAATTTTGGCCAAAACATGAAAAGAATGATCACATTGCTATTGTACATCCCTATTTAATTATATAAGGTTAATGCATTATGACATAACGTTGAACAATAATTTATTACAGCATTTATCTAGGCCCATACACACAAATACATTTCCGTTATTATACAAATTACTTACAATTAATTGTTAAGAATGGGGGGGGGAATAATCATGATTCAGTTTACATCTTAATTGTAATTGTTTTTTTGACATTTTGAATTATAATCATAATTATAGTTTTAGTATTTGTATAGTTTGTTTTATATTAATTGGTACAACTTGAAAAGTTATATATGCATTAACATTAATTCACTGTAAACCACATTAATAAATGCAATAAAAAGTACTGTTTACATGATACCTAATGTATACCACTTTTTGGTAAAGTGTTGTTTTTGCCATTACTAAAATCCTACATTCAGATCTGACACTCGCATCAACAAAAAGATTAAAGGTCAGATTATTGAGTATGTGCAATCCTGTAAATACCTTGGGACTTGATGCAAAACTGAACTTTGAAGCTAATTGCGCAGCTTTGTGTAAAAAAGGTCACCAGCGCTTGTATTGTTTAAAAAACTATTCCACTTCCATATCAACTGAATTATCCTGCTTTTATTGAATCAGTTTTGTCCTTTTCTTTGGGAGCATGGTTTGGTCACACGTCCTTAAAAGCGAGACATTCCTTAAACCAGATAGTTAAATAGTCTAGTCGATTGGTTGGCGAGTCAGAGGTGGAACAAGCATCCCTCTGTACCAAACAGTTACAGCGAATGGCTACTTCTATTTTAAATAATGACACCACCCTTTGCACAATGAGCTTTCCCCTCTGGACGGAGGTTTTTTGTGCCAGGGTGTAAAACAAAGAGGTATAAAAGCAGCTTTGTTCCCACTGTTTAACTGTTAAATAAGCTGTAGGATAGTGGAGTTTTGAGCACTTGTATCATGTATAATGTTATTTTGTGTTGTATTGTGTTCTTAAATGTGTTTTGAAATTGTGTGTCAAGGACGGATGTCACTGTCATTTTACTGAAAAACAAATTTACTTGCAGCTATAAATAAAGTAACCTAATCTAACCTGCCAACACATGTTTCTGAACAAAGCGCTCTCTTGTCATGTGCACACAGATTCGCTTCCTGGTTGAGATTCTGTGGCCTGTGTTTTTATTCATTGGACTTGTGTGGCTACGAAAAGCCAATCCTCTGTATCGCCAACATGAATGTAAGAATACACATTATAGTATCGTTACTTTAGGTTGTACAATTTCACACTCTAAGTCAGCTATTGATAATGGTATTCAGAAAAACAACACAGCTTGAAAGTTCATTAGCATCTGTGTGAGGTGCCTGAAGACTTACTCATCATATCTGTAAATGCAGGTCATTTTCCCAACAAGGCTATGCCCTCAACGGGAATCCTGCCTTGGATTCAAGGGGTTTTCTGCAATGCTAATAACCCATGTTTTCGCCATCAAACTCGAGGAGAGTCGCCTGGGGTCGTTTCCAACTACCACAACTCCATGTGAGTCAGACGCTCCTTCACGTCTCAAATCTGGACGATTTTCCTATCTTGCACATTTTGTGTTGTAGGCGTCCAGAGATATTCCTCTGACACAATTCAGTTTGGAGGAAAAATGACTCTTCCAGTGCAGAGGAGTTTTGCGGAATGTCAAACAGCTCGATAACCAACAGTTTGGATTGTAAATTTAGTCTTATCCCAGTAGATTTGTTTTTTAGTTCATACCATAAAATGTTGTTAATGGACTAAGTTAGTTTGAATCCAAGTTCCAGTTTATTGTTGTAGCTCATTTCTTTCTATCCTCTTTAGACTGGCACGGTTTTACCAAGATTCACAGGAGCTGCTGTTCAACGACACGGAGTTCCATCAGCTCGGCCGTCTGTGGCATGAAGCCACCATCTTGAGCAACTTCATGGAGACGCTGCGCACCAATCCTGCGCTGGTGGCAGGTATGTAGGGCAGGGGGAGCGTCTGCTGTCTGACCCATTAACCCGGCCCTCAGAGGAACTGATGGGACCTCTTTAATGGATCTGAGTGATGGATGGAGAGAGTGGGCATTTCCTCTCTTGTACTTCCACTCCCCTCATACCTGTGTCCTTTTCCTGCTCCCTCTAATGGGCCGTTGACTAGTCCAGAGCGAACCTAAATCTATCTTAATGCATGGAGAGGATTTTAAGGAAAATGTCTAGTGATCGTAATTTAAAAAAGGACACATTCTCATATCAGCATATTTTGTCTGTCCTGTCAAATACAGTTCTAACCGTGAGTTAACACCAAGGACGATAACTATAAAGATAACGAGAAAGATATAGTTTAAAAATCATTCTCAATATTAAAGAATAGCAGAGTCCACACCACAACTATAACGATAAAGGCACAGAGAAACGATATCGTTGGAATCACTCCCAGAACGATTTTTTTCCAGCTGATGAACGATACAAACATTGACAGCCAATCAGAATCCATCCTGCTGTAAGGAGCTCAAGAATTTAAAGCGGCAGATGAGCGTGCGATTCGAATAATGAACAGATGATATCATTCACTGGTGTGGACACTATTGTTATCTTTATAGTTATCATTCTTGGTGTGAGTGGGGCTTTAGCCATAAAATCAGAGGGAAAGGATTTCTCATGTCATATGGAATCTGTATGACTTTCCTTCTACTGTGGAACATGAGGAGAAATTGTAGTTAAATATCCTAGCTGCTCTTTTTAATATAATTACACTACTGTTCAGAAGTATTAAAAGTATTTAAAATATGTGTTCCTGTGCTTTTTTAAAGCAGCCACATTTTTCAGTGTCACATGATCTGTCAGAAATATTTTTTAGCAAATGACAAATATTTAGCAAACCAAATCATAACAAACCAAACTATAGCAAACCAAACCAGAACGGTCAGACTTTATTTTAATATCCAATTCTCAACATTAACAAACCATTAACTATGAATGTGCCTCAGTAAACTCCTAATTTGCTGCTTATAAATAGTTAGTAAGGTCATGGCCATAGCCAGGCTTTGAAAATGAGTACGGTGGTTGTTAAGTTTAGGTATTGGGTAGGATTAGGGATGTAAAATATGCTCATGCAGAATATGAGCTTTATACTGTAACTACTAATATACAGCCGATATGTTAATAAGAGGCATGCTAATAAGCAACTAATTAATAGTGAGAATTCCATTGGTCCCTACACTAAAGTGTTACCACCAAAAGAAAAGAAAACAAAGAAAACAATACAAAAAGTCTTACACCACAATTTGTCTTTATGGCAGCATTGATAGAAATGTTCAAGGACCAACCAAAACTAGGACCAAAAACTTTTCCAGTCGTCATCACATAATCATTTACACCTTTTTAATGTCATAATTTAATATTTGTATAATATTTCGGTAACACTTTAGAATAGGGAACACTTATTCACTATTAACTATGACTTTTCCCTCAATAACTTCCTAATTTGCTGCTTATTAATAGTTAGTAAGGTAGTTGTTAAGTTTAGGTATTTGGTAGGATTAGGGATATAGAATAAGGTCATGTAGAATAAGGCATTAAAATGTGCTTAATTACTTCTAATAAATGGCTAATATTCTAGTAATATGCATGCTAATAAGTAACTAGTTAAGAGACCTTAAAATAAGTGTTACCAATATGTCTCTTCATATTGTACAGTCCTGAATACCTCTGAACACCTTTAACTGGAGTTGGTTAGTTGAATCTAGCAGCACTTTCTCCACACACGACTCTCATGTCATGACCTTTCAACACAGAGTCCTGTTGAGTGACAAAGCTTTCGGTGAAGAATTCAGTGATCAAGTGATGCTTTCAAGCACTTTGTCAGCACAGTGTGTCCTCTAAATGAATATATGTCAAAGTCATTATACACGCTGGTCAGCACACTGCTGCAGTGTTAAGAGTGCTTCATTTAAGAAGGAGTGGAATGCATTCTTCCATTGTGCCCATGTATCTAGGCCACATAAAAAGGGAATATTTGTATTTGTTTATTTGCATCTCAAGTAAAAGCTTTAAAGGATTTAGTTTAAGAAGGCAGTTTTTGATGGTTTAAAATAAATCCAACGAAATCCACATATTCTCCGTTTTCAATGTAAAAATCTAGTTTTGATGTTTGGTGTATGATGTTATTTTTTCCTTCATGTACTCATGTTGACAGTCTCACCGTATGCTGTTGTTTAATCATATATTTCCCTCCACGTCCTTTCCTTTGTGCCATCAGGTAAAGGACTAAAGGTAGAGCACATTCTGAAGGACGACGAGGGTCTAACGTCATTCCTGCTGCGGGACGCTGGGCTTTCAAAGGCTGTGGTGTATGATCTTACAAATGCTCAATTGCGGGTGGAGCAAGTACGTTACTGCACATTTAGCTTTTTAGGCTACTGCTTTTAAAAAAGCATTTTAGCTTCCTTCTCTTGTGAGCCATTTGTTTTCACAAATGCTTTAACAGCTTCCACTGCAAGCAGAATCCTGTCACACAGTCACATCCTCAAACTCTCCTACGGGGATTTACTAGATGTTTCCAGCAAGATCTAGTAGATGCATGTGGTGTTAACAGCCACTAAGAGTCCTTCCTGAGTTTGTATGGCAGTGTCTTCGTGACGTGCGTCTTCTTTTGATTCGCGCTGGCCTCTCACACACAGACTGTTTTATGGTGTAGCCCATTGTCTCAGTGATTCAAGCACTCTTAAGTATGCTTCTTTGATCCTACACTTTCCTAAGTGCATCTCAATGTATTGTGAAACACACCATAAATAATGTATAGACATATCTGACCCTGGACCACAAAACCAGTCATAAGTAGCACAGGTATATTTGTAGCAATAGCCAACCCAATAGACCCATTGTATGGGTCAAAACTATTGATTTTTCTTTTGTGCCAAAGAAGTGTGCCAAAAATCATAAGGACATTAAGTAAAGATCATGTTCCATGGACATTTTTTGTAAATTTCCTACTGTAAATATATCAAAACTTAATTTTTGATTAGTAATATGCATTGGTAATTACTTCATTTGGACAACTTTAAAGGCGATTTTCTCAATATTTAGATTGTTTTGCCCTCTCAGATTAGATATTTAAATAGTTGTATCTCGGGCAAATATTGTTCTATTCTAACAAACCATACATCAATGGAAAGCGTATTTATTCAACTTTCAGATTATATTTCCCAATGCCTGTATTTGAATGATTTCTTCAAGACAAATTTAAGACACTTTTAATGAGTTAGACCAAATCTTAAGCCATCTGAAGATTTATTTCTTATTTCTGTAAGAACATGCTGAGACAGTTGTTTTTGATCTTGTAACTAGTGTAAGATGCAAAAATGAGAAAATATCCTATTTCAGACAGCAACGAGATTAAATACAGAGCAAATATAGCCAAAATCTAAGACCCCCCCCCCAGTAATATCATATGTCCTCTAGATATCAAAAACATCTTAGCAATGTTTCACATTGTTCTCAGATCTGCCAAGATACCAAATTCTGCAGTCAAAAGTCAGAAATGTCAAGATTTTTTATTTTCATCAAATTCTCCCAAAAGATGGACATGCTGAACTACTTCTTCATTAACAATCTTTTCATGTGTTTCTAGTTTGCATATGGAGTCCCAGATCTGACTCTGAAAGAGATCGCCTGCAGTCAGGACTCTTCTGGAGCGATTCCTCATCTTCCCCAGCCGCGGAGGGCTGTATGGGGTCCACAATGCCATGTGTGCCCTTTCCCAGCAAAGGCTGCAGACCATCGAGGACGTGCTTTATGCCAACATTGACTTCATCAAGCTCTTACGACTGGTCAGTCATGACGCTTTTCTTTACGCTCGCTGTTTTGCACAGTTATACTAATGTTTAATGGACTGAGATGTTATTATGTCCCAAAATATGACCAAGAGTAATGCAGCTTTTCATGGTGACTTCAAATAACATGAGTAATAGGCTATACACAACCTGTTCAAAAGTTTGTGGTCAGTGTGACTTAAAAAAAAATATTCTGTCTGACTTCTATTTAGCAAAGACCTGCTAAATTGATCAAAATGTAACTGTAAAGACATTTGTAATTTAATAAAAAAATGCATTACAAAAAGGCTGCTCTTTTGAACATTCTAATTGATAAAAAAACTCTTATTTTAAGGTAATTAGATTACATTAAATTATCGCTGTTAACAAACCATTAAATATGACTTTGCCTCAATAAACTCCTAATATGTTGCTTATCAATAGTTAGTAAGGAAGTTGTTAAGTTTAGGTACTGGGTAGCTTTAGGGATGTCATGCAAAATATTGCTTTATACGTACTAATAAATAGCCAATATGTTAATAATAATAAGCATACTAATATTAGGCAACTAGTAAACAGTGAGAATCGGTCCCTATACTGAAAAATTATAATGGTTTCCACAAAAATATTAAGCAGCACAACTTTTGAACACAGAATCAGTATATTCAAATGTTTTTTGAAAGTGACGTGACATACGACCAAGTATGGTGACCCATACTCGGAATTTGTGCTCTGCATTTACCCATCCAAGTGCACACACACACACACACACACACACACACACACACACACACACACACACACACACACACACACACACACACACACACACACACACACACACACACACACACACACACACACACACACACACACACACACACACACACACACACACACACACACACACACACACACACACAACACACACCCGGAGCAGTGGGCAGCCATTTATGCTGCGGCGCCCGGGGAGCAGTTGGGGGTTCGGTGCCTTGCTCAAGGGCACCTCAGTCGTGGTATTGAGGGTGGAAGAAAATATAATAATAATACAATTATTACAATCCCTGTAATACAATTTTACAGTATTACTGCTTTTATTGTATTTTTGATTAAACTTTTGAATGATAGTATATATATATTTTAAATTATAAAATTATTATAAATTATATATTACCGAATTATAAAAAAATTAATTGACACTAAATTATATTATCATTATAATAACTTACATTTCCAAATATAATAGTTATAAAATTGAATAGTAATTATATAAATGTAATCCATTTACAGTTTAAAAGATTTGTATTTTTAATAGATTTAATAGATTTAACAGTTCAGCTGTAAGCTTGTTGTGGGTCCACAAACCAGCTCATAAAATGTTCTTAGATTTTATAATGTCTCTAAATGGACACTGCAGAGGTCAGCACCCTCTGTTTTAAAACCAGTAAATTCTGTTGCAGAGAAAGTTATTTAAAACATTCCGACTGGAAATATTTAGCTTAGATTCAACAGTTATTCACTATGTTCTCCTCTGCAGTGTGGAAATTATGGAAAAGCTGTTCTAGACACATCATAAGTTTTTGCAGGTGGTGCGCTAAACTAAGAATATGGATCATAATGAGCCAGACATACTTACCTGTTGTTAGATTTTAGAAGGACTATGAATACCACTGCTGAAACAACACTACTTATCAGCTTTCTCTTTCTAAGTCTCTCTCTGTCTGTCTGTGAGGTTTACTCAGGGTTAGATTGAAGCAGATGGTAGCGTTAGCATGATGACACACTGCTTGGCCTCATTTACTAATGAGATTAAAGAGGACGGCTGAGGAAGCAGTTTTCTGTTCTTTATGCAGTTTTGCTGTCTCTCGTGATGTTGTTTAAGCTTCAGGAATAAGTTGCTGCTCATCTTGCATCTCTCTAATTGAGTAGACCCCAAATAACTGTATAGTGATTAAACACAGTCATTAAATATTAGCTTTCATCTGCTTCCCAATTTAATATGCTGTTAAGTCAACATGGGACTCTGATCGCAACCTACTTTACTTCTGTATTAGTTCAGACTGAAACAAAATAATCAATGAGAAAACATTTAGGGTGGGAGTTTATTCTTTGGGTGTTTGATTGGATGGTGAAAAGGACCTTACATGCCGCAATAAATCAAGAACATTGCTCAGATAGCTTTTTGGCTTTGCTTTTATGTTACCAAATTGCCTGTATAGCCTGTAGTGGTGTCAATAGAAGTCATTTCAGAGGAAGAGCAAGTTATTATATTTTAATGAAGGATTAGGAAAATATGTCCCCCCTAGTTAATCATTTGCAGTAAAAAGAAAAAAGAATATCTCATTTGCAAAATTTACTTTAAAAACTTTTTTTTTTACCAAATCACAGATATTCAAAACATTGAAATGTTCAGGGCACTGTGTAGTTTAGAAATTGTGTTTAGCATCCATTTGCAAAATAAATTAATATTGTTGTCCAACAAGGATGCATTCAATTGATCAATATTAAATACAAAATATTTCTTATTAACTAAATTTCTATTTCTAAAACAAAACCAGTTTCCACAAAAATATTAAACAGCACAACTGTTTTCAATATTCATAATAATAAGAAATGTTTCTTGAGCACCACATTATCATATTAGAATGTGACACTGAAGACTAGATTAAAAATTCAGTTTTGCCATCACAGGGAAAAAATACCTTAAAATTATATATAAAAAAATCTAAATTATATAAAATAAACTTGAATACATTATATTAAGTATAAAAAAGAATATTTCAAATAGAAAAGTTATTTTTGCAATAATATAACTGCAATAACATTATTTGTATTTTTCTGTATTTTTGATTAAATAAATAAATGCAGCCTTGGTGAGTATACAAGACTACTTTCAAAAACAGAAGTGTGCATGTGCTGTATTTTAATTTTAGTATTTAAATCATAATGTAACTGTATTAAAACATGTTTAGAATGATGTACTCAAATGAATGCAATCAGTATTTGGCTTCCATTTGTTTGTGCACATGTATGGTCATTAATACTCTTCACATAAGGTTAATGTGAACTCCAATGTCTCTGTTTCTGTCTGTGTTCAGTTACCCATGGTGCTGGATAACCACACGACCGGGATAGACCTGCAGTTCTGGGGTCGAGTGCTTTCAGCGCTGTCCGACAAGCTTCAGGAGGTACGGCTGCTTGAGAAAGCTCAGTTCCTCTCCCCCTTTAAAGACCCTTATTTTAGCATCCAGGAAGCTCCTCACTTCCTCTCAGCTCTTCAGAAAGCTCCATGAGAGACGTTAGGAAAATATATGTTACGGATCATTTTTATCTATCACATCAACCTCAGTTTCTTTTTTTAAATCACCATAACCTCATCTTGTGTGCTTTACGAGGACAGAAAGTGTTTAAATGACCAGTTCATGCGTGTACAGGCATGTGTATCATCACTCCTGTTTCACAAATATGTTGAAAGCACATTCCACTGAGGTCACATCCTGTAGGTGGAGTACATTTCTTTCCCTTTTGCTTGGGTGACAGAAAGCCTGGCCAACTAATGCTATCACCCATCACTAAATCCATCTGCGCTCAGTATGAATGTGTATGAATGGGAAGTAGGGAGGTAAAGTGTTAGTTTAGTGGAGGTTGAGCAATGACTCATTCCTCATACTGAAAGCCTCTATGGAAATCTTCGTCACTTATCTTGATCCGGTTTGACTTATTTTGGCTATCATGGTGTGCATTAGAGTTCATGACCCACGGAAGAGTGCTGGATCTCACGTTCACCCTGATAATCGGCTGGCCTTGTATTTTGAGAGAGCAGTGTTTGCTAGGTTTGTGGTTCAGTCCGGAGTCAAACCTCTATGATTTTATTTGTTCATGGAACACAAAAGAAGATATTTTGAATAAATATTGAATCTGGTTTTGTCAGTACAATGAAAGTCAATGGGGTTCAAGACAACATTGGACATTGTGTTGACAAATTATTATTATTTTTTTCTATACAGAGTTTACCATTTGTTCATGCACATGGCTGAATTCAAATGAGATTAATTGCAAACCTGGTTCTTATCTTATTTTTCCCTCCAGGATGACAAATTCAGACACAACTGTGCCTTAGGATTTATTTAGGGATATCCTCTTCAAGGATGTGCGTCTTTAGGTTGCCACGTGTCATGTATTGAGAATAGTTTCTGGAAGATAAAACATGTAAACCTGGCTAGAGAGGTTCAGACGTGGCTGGTCAAACAATTTGGCAACATAAACACAAATCTTGCCTTAAAAGTGTGCAGGGCTATTTTATTCTAAAACGTTGTGGTATTATTCTAAATTGTGCTGTTATTCTAAAATATCAATTATAAAGAATTAATAAGTACACTACCATCGGTAATTGTATTTATTTTTTTAATTAAAACAATTTTTTAAATCAAAAATACAGTTAAACCGTGCAATGTTATTGAAATTGTATTACAATTATTACAATTGTATTACAATTTCAAATAACTTTTTCTGAATTTAATATATTTTAATTATATGTATAGTTTATTCCTGTGATGCAAAGCTGAATTATAAGCAGTCACTCATTCAAATAGTGAATTGTGCTTAAGAAACATTTTTTATTATTAATGTTGCGAACAGTTGTGTTGCTTAGTATTTTCTGGAAACTCGTGATACATTTTGTGATGCATTTTTACAGTATTTTTGATGAATAGAAAGTTTATTAGAACAGAATTTACTGTTGAGGAAATATAAATATTTTGTAACATTACAAATTACTTTATTGTCATTTTTGATCACTTTGATGTATAACATTTATATAAAATATATTTCTTTAAAATAACAACTTTTCTGATTCTAACTTTTTCAATGGTAGTGTCTGTCCATTTTATTTAGCTTTATATTATAAGTCTTCTCACATAAGAGTGGTGTTATCAGTCATAATGGCTTGCATCCTTAAAGAAATAGTTAACACAAATATGCTCTCAGCTTTTATTACTTTCATGTTGTTTAAAACCTATTTTTTTTTCTTTGAATCCCTAAAGGATATGTTCAGCAGAATGTCCAAGTCGCTATTTCCCATAAAATGAAAGTAGTTGGTAGCTCAAGCTTAAAAAGTTATTTAAAGCATCATAAAATGATCATATGATTTGTACTGAAAATGCCTTCCTCCATCTATCATGCCCGGATGCATTTAAGGCTCATAAATAAACTAATCTGTACATACTGAAGCTGCTATTTAAAACCAGGCTGTGAAAGTTTACATTTACTAAAATGGCCTTCCTCTCACAGCTTGCGGAGAGGCCCAGCTCCCAGGACTTGATCCGGGTCATGTACTCCATCTTCCAGTCCGGGGCTCCCTCGTCCTTCAGTCAGCTGATGTCCACTGTGTCAGATCTCTTCTGTGGATACACTGAGAGTGAGATCACCCGGGTCTTCTCCTTTAATTGGTATGAGGACAACAACTACAAGTCTTTCCTTGGCATCGACAGCTCCAGAGGACACGACAGCTACACCTATGACAAGACAGCAAGTGAGAGCTATATTGATCTTTCTGTTCTGTTAATGTAACTTTTTTTTCACTCTCACTTTCGCTTTGTTCTAATTTCTCCTTTTCACTTTCTTTTTCTTGCTCTGTTTCTCTTTCGCTCTCTCTTTGGCCCACAGCTCCATTTTGTAATGCACTGATGCAGAACCTAGAGTCGAACCCTGTTATAAAAATCATGTGGAATTCAGTGAAGCCTCTGGTGATGGGGAAGATCCTCTACACCCCAGACTCCCCGGCTGTCAGAAAGATATTAAAAAGTGTAAGATACAGATATCCACCTACTTATTCAGTCTTGTAACCACTGACAATCAAATCATACACTGAAGTTTGGTGATTTTTTTGAAGAAGTCTATTATGCTCACCATGCATTTATTTGATCAAAAACACTGTAAAAGCTCTAATATTGTGAAATATTATTACAATTTAAAGTAGCAGTTTTCTATTTTAATATATTTAAAAAAATGTCATTAATTCCTGTGATGGCAAAACTGAATTTTCATCAGCCATTTCTCCAATTTTCAGTGTCACATCAGAAATCCTTCTAATATGCTGATTTGGTGCTCAAGAAATGTTTCTTATTAATGTCACTGTTGAAAACAGTTGCAATGTTAAATATTTTTGTCGAAACCATGATACATTTTTCAGATTCTTTGAAAGTTAAATTAAGAACAACATTTATATGAAATACAAACAAATACATTCGAATGTCTTTTCTTACACGTTTGATCAGTTTAATGCAACCTTACTGAATACAAATAAGTGACTGATAATACAGTAACCAGTGCTTGAAGTGGAAAAAAAGAAGTGCTGGTACTCACCCGACTCCCCTCCCCTTATTTAATTATTTATTTATTTACTTATTTATATTAAATAAATAAGTACTTTTTAATAATTCACAATGTATGTATAGTGCCACAATCAATCAATAATTAAATAAAAGTTTTCAATACAAATTAGCACAAGTCAAGCTGCAATACCAAACAGGACCACAGGGAGACTCAAAAGACCACTAAATCGCCTGCCTTTAATATACGGTTCCATTCAGAATCGCTAAATCTCTGACCACCGCATAATCAGCGTTCATTATAAAACACTCTTGCTTTTAAGCCAAATACACGCTGAAAATAATAATTTTACTGACATCTGGACGAAAGTCACTATTCTCTCTGTAATCGCTGATGAAATCGGCCATGTTTTCTCTGCATTAGCGCTGTTTTGAGCTTACTGTTTGAATTCGTTCACTGGATCCTTGGACTTTCCAGGAGTTTACGGTTTAAAATGATGTGATTGCAAAAGCCTGCTTCTTTTCATTTTAAGATATGATTTTCGTTATAAAGCATACTGATTCTAATCAATATTTAATTATTATTCTACAACTCCGACAGCTTAACACTGTCAAATTAGTGCAAAAACTGAACATGTTCTCCACAATGAAGCATAGACAATAGTGTGTGTCGACTTATATTTTTCCATCTGGACAGTTGTTTTTGTTTCAATGAGCTGGAACATTGCAGAGTCAATTGTTTTGTCATTGTGCATCCTTGTAGACAGGTTAAGGTGCCCTGTAAACATACAGTATGATTCTGACAATGCATATGAATTTGTGTGTGTGTGTTTTCTCCAGGCCAACACTACTTTTGAGGAGCTAGAGAGGTTGCAGAAAATGGGGAAGGTCTGGGAAGAGGTGGGACCGCAGCTCTGGGAATTCTTTCAGACCAGCGTCCAAATGAACATGATACGGGTAATGTATCTGTTTCTTTTCATCTCATACACACATGCACACACACCTCCCTTTATCCCTTCACATGCCACATTATTCCAATAATCTCCTGAATATGCAATCCACTGTCCTCCTACTGTCCTCCTTTGGTCTCTGTGTAATCTCTCATGGGATTATGTTGCTGTATTTTATTATCTGTCATGATATGTATCTATAAGTGATTTCATCCTTAAATATTGTCTTTGCATTTGTATATACTACAGTTCAAATATTTGGGGTTTGCAATATTTTTTTGTGTAGGAAATTAAATTAAGCAATGATGCATTACATTGATCAAAGGTTACAGTAAAAATATTTATAATGTTATCAAAGATTTCTATTTCAAATGAATGCCATTTTGTTTACTTTATTTTAATCAAATAAAAAAAAGTATTGTGGTTTCCAGAAAAACTAAGCAGCACAACCGTTTTCACAACTGTCTCTCTCTTTCCAACCCACTGCAGGACACGCTTAGAAACCCCACGGTGATGGACTTTTTGGACAGGCGTCTTAAAGAAACACAGTTCTCCACCAAAGACATCCTTAACTTCCTGCACAATGGCCCAGAGCAGGACAGATATATGAACATGACAAACTTTGACTGGAGAAACGTCTTTAGCCTGGCTGATCAGGCTATTCGGATGTTCAACCAGTACAGTGAGGTAAGAGGGGTCATCAATTCAATTTAGGTTTAGGGATAAGTTAGTTAGAAGTGACAAAAAAAATAGTAAATGTACTCTTTTAAACCACCTCACGTTTCCTTTAGAACCAAACCAGACGACATTTTAGTAGTCTGATTGACATGCAAACATTGTATGCAAACATATCCTGTTTGAAACTAATTTCAGCATTTTTCAGCTTACTAACACTTCCACAAGTGGAGTGTGCATTGAAACCCAAAAGGAATGTTATTTAGCACTGTAATATATTATTTTGGCACATAACTTTACAATGACTCTTTCTGCAGTTGTTCCACACATAGGTGTTGATTTTTTCATTAAACTGATTTGTTCAAAATCACTAGAGTGAAACAATCATTTGTTCCACAGATTTTTACAAAGACACTGATTCATTCTTTAACAAAACTACAATTAATTCAACAAATTAATTCAAAAACATTGATAAAACAATAATTTATTTGCAGATAAAAACAATTCACTAAAATGTGTAAAAAAACTGATTCATTCGAAATTAAAACAATAATGTATTAAACAGATTTGTTCAAAACACTGATTCATTAAAACAGATCAAAAACACTGATTCAATCTAGATCAAAACAATAATTTACTCAACGGATTTATTCAAAAACACTGATTCAATCTGGAACAAAACAATAATCAATTCAACATATTTATAAAAAAACTGAGGCATTCCATATCAAAACAATAATTTACTTAACAGATTTGTTCAAAAACATTGATTCATTTCGCAACAAAACAAATAATTAATTCAGCAGATTCGTTCAAAAACACTGATTCATTCTAGACCAAAACAATAATTTACTCAACTGATTTTAAAAAAAAACACTGATTCATTCTGGAATAAAACAATAATTTACTCAACAGATTCATTCAAAAACACTGATTCATTTATGCCAACACTGAAATTTTCAAGAGCGAAACAATCCTTCACTCTACAGATTCATTGACAAAACTGATTCATTCTAAAGCAAATTGAGTTAGACAGTGAAAGCAGGAATGAAACAAATTAAAGTGAAAGGAATATTATTTAGCACTGTAATATATTCATATTGGTAAATATTGGTATTATTAATGATCCATACATAGTCACATTTAAAATCCTTTAACTATGCCACTAAAACATTCAGCTCGGTCCAGATTCGGGGATCCTGCCCTTTCCGTGAGGTCTAGCAATGCCCCCGTGTAGAGCATCTCCCTACAAACCAGCTTATCTGTTCCTCACTTGACAGAATGAGGCTCTTTAGCTCTGAGCACCACAGCTCTCATTCTGCAGAGCGCAGATTGCTCTCAGCACATCACCACAAGAAAGACCACTTAGCACGGCTATATAGAGCCCACCGTGGCCAGATGGGTGAAAGGGAAAAGAACAAGCAAGCTGTCAACAGCATGCAGGCCTCTCTATTGTGCGGCTTTGATTAAGTGGGGAGTGGGTGGGAGAGCCACCCTTTGCCAGCACCGTGTTGTTTTTCTGGGGGGGGGTTCATTGAGAAACAAGAGGGGCAAATCACTCAGCTTCACTCTGTTACCTCACCTCCCCAGCCATGGCCGGCCTCTGTCCCGTAGGCTGGAGGCCTCTTCCCGCAAATTGATTAGAGTGGGACGGCAATGGTGGGAGAGGGCTATCATAGGGTGACCCAGCCTCCCTTTATCTACATCCGAATGGCGAGCCTTCGTGCTTTACAAACAAACTTTACCCGTTTAACCTATTAGTTATAGCTGTCACTCTTCAGCCCTGATTAAATGCTACCTTGAAAAGCTACGGGATCATAGTTATATTTTCTCAATTTGGGTTTATTTGTGGTTTTTCAGTCCATGAGCTCAAGCTGAGTGCCTCTGAATGTGAATGTTGTGTTTTTCAATTTAAATGTGTTGAGAACATGTGAGTCCTGCAGGGATCCCATTGAATCTTTCCATTAAGGTGTTTGTTCGGTACCTCTGGTGGCATTGTCCATTACTGTGAAGGACTCCATTAGATATGGTGCACATGAAGTAGGAGGCCTCTCGCCTCTAGTGCGGTGGCATGTGATGTGAGAGCGAGCCGTTCACTCAGCTATTGTACAGCAGTCCTCCAGTGAAGAGCCAACACAGACTCTGTGATTTTCCCATGTCATTGGAGCGCTTTGAGAACAAGAGGTCTGCGAGAATAGAGAATTGCTTTGGCTCTTGAAAGCGTGACATTCTTACATACCGATGTGCACATACACATTATTATACAACATTATTAGTTCCGGTTTTGAATCTGATTGGCTGCTGTGTTTGCCCGCTCGAGGCCGACTGTCAATCTGTGCATTAGTGGTTGGGATTTTACTGTGACTCTTTCTGCAGTTGCACTGTTATGCTAATAAACCAATTTGTTAAAAAACACTAATTCAGGAGCAAAATAATCATTCATTTTATGGGTTTGTCCAAAAACACAGATTAATTTAGCAGCAAAACAATCATTCCCTCAAAAGATTATTTCAAAAATACTGATTCATTCAAGATCAAATCAATCATTTAATAACAAATTTGTTCAAAAACAAATTCTTTCAGGAGCAAAACAATCATTCCCTCAACAGATTTATTTAAAAAAAGCACTGCTTCAGAGCAAAACATTGATGCATTTGACAGGTTTGTTTAAAAGCACTGATTCATTCAAGAACGAAACACCACTACTGTGTGTTGTTGCTATGTTTAGATTTTTTTTTTTGTTGGTGGAGCAAAAATAGACAAATTAACGTCACTATTGTGTCTAAAATGGAAGTTGTTGATTATTAATTGAATGTTTATTGAATGGTCTGTTTTATAAAAACAAGTTCACATTTGCAGTTGTGCTGTTCATCTGAATATTCATAACAACAGTGGGACAACAGCACTTGATGTAATATTTCTTCACAAGCAATACATAAATAGTACTAATGGTAGTAATAGTACTTAAACACTAAATAAATAGTTTTAAACTAAGATTTATTACTCGTTCTGCATTGTTATATTGATGCCACCACAAGAACATACAGGATTCATCAACATTCAAACATTACATTACATAAATAATTTTTCATTTCCTCACAGTGTATAAGTCTGGATAAGTTTGTGGGTCACATGGATGAGAATCTGATGACCTATCAGGCTCTGCACCTGCTGGGGGAGAATAAGTTTTGGGCAGGTCTGGTCTTCATGGACATGTACCCCTGGACCACTGATCTGCCCCGCCACGTCAAGTTCAAGATCCGAATGGACATTGATGCAGTGGAACGCACCAACAAAATCAAAGACAGGTGAGAGGTCATCCATAATCGTGTAGGATGAAACTGCCTCATTGTTCATCTGATCTAATAAGGGTTGTTCCTTATGTACTTTAGGACTGGGTGGTTCAAATTAAGAGACCATTAAACCACTGAAGTAGAGTCATACTGAATCTATTTAATATTCATCTCAATATTTTAACTCTAATGTGATCAGGGTTGAGGGAACACTGAAGGAGCATTAGATCATAAGTTCATGTCTCATCTTTTAGAGTACATTTCCGGATTCAGCTTTTATATAAAATGTATTGTGTAAGGAGAGAATAGAAAATCTTCTCTTAATTGTTCATGTTAGGTGTTACTGCTCAACACACTATTGTTAGAGCAAGAGAAAGAGCAGGCACAATCATTCATCCTACGTGGAGCTCCAGTGTGCTGTGCCGTGCAAAATGACACCACTCATTACTGAGAGTCCCTCTGGAGCACAAAACTTGCCTGCAGGTGTTAGTCTGGTTCGATCTCACTGTAGCCGTCCTTCTTTGACACAAGAAGACAAATATCCAAGGATCGAATCACGCTGTGGGCCTGTGGGTTCATTGTGTTTTCATTATGTGGGCATAATACAAAGTGCAGCCACTATAAACAAACAACGAGAATTGAATTACAAATTGTGATTTTGCCACTCCTATTGAAATAGTTTGGACTCATTTTTAGCATGTTTTATGAATTGTGGAAAAACATGTTCAGGCTTTTAGTATTGCAAGATTTCAGCATTATTATAAGTATACAATAATCTTCACACTTCAATCTGCACTCTCTAAAGTTTCATTGTGCTGGAATAATTATATACACTATATTGCCAAAAGTATTGGGTCATCCCCTAATGAAAGGTTTGACTACTTTAGTAATTTCCATGAGTACAAATCTTAATATTTAAGCATATAATGATATTCTAGGGAATTTTGTGCTTCTAATTTTATAGCAACAGTTTGGACAGGACCCTTTTCTATTCTCTCATGACAGTGCCTCTGTGTATAAGGCAAGGATCAAAGAGAAATTGATGATTCAGTCAGTGTGGAAGAACTTGACTGGTCTGCAGAAAGCCAAGTCCTAATCCCAGCTGAACACCTCTGGTTTGACATTAAATGCAGACCTCCACAGATTAGAAGGGGGTGACCCAATACTTTTGGCAATATAGTGTATCTCACTAACCCCCTGAAAGTACACATTTAGAGGCTTACAGCTGCATTAACTTTTATAGATGTCTTCCCTGTGAGCTAGAAGGCTGAATTTTAAGTATGTTCATCTCAGAGCAGCCCAATGACACTCTATAAAGTTTTATTAGTCAGCTCAAGAAACATTTTGTGTTCTTGTTCATGTTTAAACCTTTTTGAATTAGCAACAAATAAATGTTTCCCTCCATTTCTCTTAGGTACTGGGACCCTGGCCCAAGGGCAGACCCTGTGGAGGACCATCGCTACATTTGGGGAGGTTTTGCCTATCTGCAGGACATGATTGAACACGGAATCCTCAAGTTACACACAGGTCATGACTGGCCTTTAGGTGTTTACCTGCAGCAGATGCCCTATCCCTGCTATGTGGATGACATGTGAGTGATGGCTGAAATTATGTGGCCAGAAAGTGCTAACTGACCCTATCCCATAATGCTGCCATTTTATTACCTTCATGTTGTTCCAAATCTTTCTTCTGCAAGCACAAAAGCTGTTTTAAAGAACGTTGGTAACCAAACACTTTCCATTCCCATTGATTCCAAAATATAAATTTTCCATTTCCATTTTCCATTTCCATTTCCAAGTTGAAGGGACCTGACACTGTTTGATTACCAACATTATTTAAAATATCTTCTTTTATGTTCCACAAAAGAAAGAATATCAAAAAGGTGTGTAAATTATGACATAATTTTCATTTTTGGGCATCTTCAAATCCATTTTAACGAAATCAAGAAATTATCATATTTGACTCATTCACATTATTTCATGGCATACGATTCTTAATGAAACCTTGCAATTACGCCAATGTCCAATGAAACTTTTTTGTTTTGTCCCATATCAAGGTTCATGCTGACTCTAAACCGCTGTTTCCCCATCTTCATGGTGCTGGCCTGGATCTACTCAGTGTCCATGGTAGTGAAGAGCATCGTGCTGGAGAAGGAGATGAGGCTGAAGGAGACACTGAAGGCCATAGGCGTCTCTAATGGAGTCATCTGGTACACGTGGTTCATTGACAGCTTCCTCATAATGGCCACCAGCACTGCTCTGCTGACTGCCATTATCATGGTGAGGAAGAAATGTCATGACTGATGAACCATGTCAATTGAACTTTGTCCCTCTGAGCCTTTCTCAGATTTGTTGCATTGTGACCTCTGCTGGATGTATGTTGTTAGTACATATCTGTCATCTCACCATCTCATCTGTCATTCTCCTTTCTCTTTCTCTGTAAAGTATTTCTTAGACTTTGCATGGACCATATCCTGTATTTTTGATATTGCTACCTCATTGGTAGCAATACAAAGAAAGAGAGATGTGTGATGATAAAATAATTTACACTGCTAATAGAAGAGTATCCTAATTTGTGTGTGTATTTGTCCTCAGGTAGGCAAAGTGCTGAATTACAGTGATCCCATCATCCTGTTTCTGTTTCTACTCACGTTCACGGTGGCCACTATTATGCAGTGTTTCTTGATGAGTGTGTTCTTCAATAAGGCCAACTTGGCTGCGGCTTGCAGTGGCATCATCTACTTCACCCTCTACCTCCCACATATCTTCTGTTTCGCCTGGCAGGATCGCATTACCAAGGAAATGAAGATAGCTGTGGTGAGTCCACTATGCTGTTCCACTTCTCTTCTGATTGATCCAATCTCAAGCGCCAGCATTCAAAGTAACTGAAAACATTATAAATTAGTGATTCTTCACCACTAGTGGGACTCAGCAAACTTCTAAAAGGGACTTAAGATGACTAAAAGATTTACATTTAAATGAATCAATTATTATTATTAAAATAATCAAAGTCTAATCTAAAATAAAATGCTAAAAACACATACAATAATATTTAAATGGAAATGTGTAATAATAATAAAATAAAATAATACAACTATTTTCATTTTCAATAACTGTTGTTTAAACTGAAGAAAAGTCACAAAACAATTGTGGTTAATTAATTTAATACATCAATACTCCCAGTTTGAAAACAAGCATCTTTGTCAAAATTCCTGCAGAAATATGGGAAATAGTCCATATCAGAGGAGCCTTCGAATATTGTGTTGGGCAACATAGAGGTTCAGAACTACTGCTATAAATGTAATTAGCATGAAGTCTTATTTCATTCAGAAACTATTTGCATTTGTAAAATAATCTCAGTGGTCAAAATGGTTATTGCCTGTAGTTAATGTTTTGTGAAATGGTCCTCCTTTTCCAGAGCTTTCTGTCTCCAGTGGCCTTTGGTTTTGGGACAGAATATCTGTCCCGCTATGAGGAGCAAGGCCTGGGGCTGCAGTGGGACAATATTCGTACAAGTCCTCTAGAGGGTGATGAGTACTCCTTCTTCACTTCCATTCAAATGATGCTATTGGATGCAGTTGTCTATGCTCTTTTGGCTTGGTATCTCGACAATGTCTTTCCAGGTTAGTTTCTTTCAAATCACTGAACTGAATGCTACTACCCTTAGAGAAAATATGCTTTTGAATGTGTGTGGATGAGTATGTGAGTGTATGTGTGCTTACTTCTTTTTATCTTTGGTTTTTAGGCCAGTATGGCATCGGGCGGCCCTTTTATTTCCCACTGCAGCCCTCTTACTGGCTGAAGCTGACACCTCAACCCTCACCGATTCCAGATCCAGGTATGGCTTATTGTTTACAGCTGATATTAACATCCATCTTGTATGATTTGATCAGAAGTTTACAGAATTGAATATAGGAGTAAACAGGGCCTACATTGCATTAATTTTGTGAACTCACCCACATAAAATGTAGGCCCTGAGAATCCTGTGGTAAACAACGTGGAGAAGCAGGAAGATGAGGAGCATGGTGGCCTTTCGCCGGACCACAGGGAATGCAATGGTTCCCGCAGCAACAAACAATGCAAGCACAGGGGGAAACGAGAGAGGATGGAGAAAGAGAGAGAGCGGGAGGAACAGCTCAAAACGCATGAAGAGATTCAACAGGAGGAGATACAGTCTGTCCACGATGGTAAGAATATCAGCTAAATTTGAATTAAGAATACCTTAAAAAAAGATACATTTTAAATAGAACTGTAATTCAGATTTGAATTTAGGTTGAATTAAAGTGAGAATTAATTCAAGGAAATGCTTGTACTGGAGGTGTAGTTTTAACCGTGGAAGGTTATGAATATTCAAATCAAATCTATCTCTCTATCTATCTCTCTCTCTCTCTCTCTCTCTCTCTCTCTCTCTCTCTATCTATCTATAACGGGTCCCCGCTCGCCTGCTTCCGAGCGAGTTTCGAACCCACTATTCTCCTGCATGTGAGGCGGACGCACCAATCAGGAGGCTAAATGGCTACAGCCACTTGCGTCAGTCGCTAGCACATCCTTGAGATCAGGGGAGTGAGGTTTACTCTGCACTGCATCTACTCGCTGGCCTCTGTCACATATCTTTCTGTCTATATGTAACGTAGGCAAGCTAGATGACGCTGTGCAAGTGAACCTCACTCCCCTGATCTCAAGAGGTGCACTAGCGACTTATGTTAGTGGCTGCAGCCATTTAGCCGCCTCGTTAGTGTGTCTGCCTCCCATGCCGGAGATCGAGGTTCGAGACCTACTCAAAGCAGCCGAGTGTGACCCATTGCACATATATCCATCCATTATTAACTTTGCTGCAAAAATAGTCTCATACTAACGGAAAACCTTTATTGTTTACATGTAATTGTGAATACATGTTGAATTACTTTGAACTGTGCATTAGTAGCTTCATCTGCCTGTGATTTTAATTCAAATTTTTTTTTTTTTTACTTGGTCTATTGCTGTAGCACCTGTATATAAACCTGAGCCTGTTATTTTGTCAGTTGTCTATTTGATTGAGTGTCCGCATGGGCATTTTCTTTTCTGCAGGGCATCCGTTCTTTGAGCCAGAGCCGGAAGGTCTGTTAATAGGAGTGTCAGTGCAGGACTTGGTGAAGGTGTATTCGAAGTACTCAAGACCTGCAGTGGACTGTCTCAACATGAACTTCTATGAGGACCAGATCACTTCTTTCCTGGGTCACAACGGGGCAGGAAAAACCACCACTTTGTGCGTCCCTTCCTTCTCTTTATCCTTTAATAGCATTGATATGGAAACGTAAATCCTATCTATTTTGTCTGATTTGGACACATTTCTCACATGTGTACTTGCACTGTCATAGGTCCATATTAACTGGGTTGTTTCCGCCCACCTCTGGAACGGCTTACATATATGGTAAGGACATTCGTACAGATATGGATGCCATACGACAATCTTTGGGCATGTGTCCACAGTACAACATTCTCTTCAATCAGTGAGTGATCTTGCTTGGAAGTAATATTGTAAATACAAATGTCTGGTTGCCTCAAAAATGTACATTTTATTTTATTTCACTCAGCCTGACAGTAGAGGAGCATATTCTCTTCTACTCTCTGCTGAAGGGACGTGATCGCAAGGAGGCCATGCAGGAGGTTGACAACATGTTGGAGGACCTTGGACTGCCTCATAAACGAGATGAGGAAGCACAGAACCTCTCTGGTGGGTGCACAATAATCTGGTAATCTGTTGTTATAGGGTCTTAAAGTTTGCCTGCTGATGATCTTTGTTTTAGACATATACTTAAAAGCAGGAGAGACAGGGTACATTAAAGTAATGCTTCTTTCATAGGGCTGATGTGGGTTACAAATGAAGCGCAACAAAGCTTTCCTAGAGTAAACGTGAAAATGAGTTTTAAATGCCAATGACAACAATAGCACAATCAAACAGTGGTGTAATTATCCTGCTGCATGTAATTGTTTGTTTGTGAGAGAGTAAACATCCTGGCACTAATGTCTTATCAAGTCAGTGTTTTAATTGTGTTTCGACTCTCTCTATAGGGGGTATGCAGAGGAAGCTGTCTGTGGCGATGGCTTTTGTGGGTGGTTCTAAGGTGGTGATACTGGATGAGCCAACATCAGGAGTGGATCCATACTCCAGACGCTCCATTTGGGACCTGCTACTCAAGTACCGCACAGGTACTGCCACCTTCTGGCCAAGAAAACTATTTACACTGTGCAGCTACTCATGCAATAAGATACAAAACTGATCTTCGTGTTGTTAAATATCTGTATCATTCACTTTCTCTCTCCCATGTCTCTTACACATGCACTTCATCCAGGACGCACAGTAATACTGTCCACTCATCACATGGACGAGGCAGACCTGTTGAGTGACAGAGTGGCCATCATCTCCAAAGGGAAACTACACTGCAGTGGCTCGCCTCTCTTTCTGAAGAACTGCTTTGGAGTGGGTTTCTACCTCACACTGGTGCGTCGCATGAAAGATCAGCGCAAAAAAGAGGTGAGAGACTTCTGCGAAAGGTCACAATGTTGGTGATTAAGCCAAGAGACCACAAGTGAATAAGGTATATTTTAACTAGTGGAAATCAACATACTTCCACTGAGGATTAAGCAAATTAGCTGTTTTGTATTACAAGTTTTCTGAAATGTTAGGTTTAAATATTCAAATAAGGATTTATATAATTAAATTTGCACTCATTTGCATACATTTCCAGCACAAAAATCTATCAAAATATAGATGGAAATAAAACTGTAACTGTTTGGCGTTGTATGGTGCTCATGAAGTGAAGAATTCTGGCACAGTACTTGAGAAAAAAACACAAATCCTTTAAATATATGCATTGTAATTGAAATCTACTGTCACAAATAGATAAAGTGCAATACAATAACTTGAATGTGTATTTTGGATGTTTTCCACTAGTCTGAAATAACACATGTTAAGGAAGCAAAATGCACAAGCAAAATTTTTTTTTCACTACGTTTTGTCTGTAGTGTCTTGCCTTAAGAAAAAAAGTGCTTACATGCTTTTATCTAGTTTGTAGTATTATCATTTGTTATTTACAATCCACAGCTTTGCTTTGAATGTGCTCGTTGGGAATGCTTTGACTGTCAGGATCTTGATACCATTGTTACTATAACACACAGACACACTGAATTATGGTGTTTATAAGGACAACACAGGTTTTAGTCCTGCTTGCAACACAGAATTTGAATAAAGTTTGCCACATAACTGGTTGCACAGTTGCTACAGACATCGTATCTCAAAACTTGATTATCAGGTGCCGTTTTACACCACATTTACTATTTTCATCAAAAGCACAAATGGACAACAATCATAATTTCGTCTATAGTCCAATTGCCATGTATATTCAAGTGAAACATGCACAGATAGATCTATAATAAATCTATGATAAATGTATAATAAATACTGCAACATTCCATAAAAATAAGGCTTAGATTTGTTTGTTCATTTTGATTTTATGGTGTCTATAAAGCTACCAAAAAACAGCTTAAACAACTGCATATTTTTGTATTGGCAAACACTAATCACATTTTATTCCTAAAATGTAAAACTACAGTAGGTCTATCTTATACAAGAAGAGGCAAAACCCCAAAATATCACTAAAAAGCTTGGACTGTGGTTCTTCAGTGTGATTTGATGGTGTCCTATAAGAGTTCTTTGACTGTACTCTTCAGAATGAGTGTGACTGTGCGTCTGAGTGCTCGTGCAGCTGCTCCACCTGCACTAGACATAAAGAGGAGAGTCATACATTACAGCCTGAGAGAATACTGGACGGTCAGTGTACTAACAGCTCAACATATACGGTGATATAACAGTCTCTTTAGTCTCATTTCTTTAAAAACAAATCTTTTTTGCTATCTCATTACACAGGGAACGTTGAGAGCATCACTACTCTGATTCATCACCATGTACCTGAGGCGAAGCTGATTGAAATGGTTGGTCAGGAGATGACCTATCTGCTGCCAAATAAAGGTTTTAAATACCGTGCGTACGCCAGCCTTTTCCGTGAACTGGAGGAAACGTTGGGTGACATGGGCCTCAGTAGCTTTGGCATATCTGACACCTCACTAGAGGAGGTTAGACAACATTTCATTCATTATGCTAGCAACCATTACTATCAGTGATACCTGTCAATAGACTTTATATATTTAAATAACTGCACTGTTTGTGTTAGTCATTTATGGATATTAGCAGCATCTATGCGTTTTCAGTGTAAGTTAAATCAGTTGCAGTTAGTTGTGTCCAGTGTTTTTAACTTACACTATTAACTTGTTTTGTTAATTAAAATAAAACTATTAGCTGTAAAAATATTAGCTGTATTAATATTATACATATTAGATTACTATTAAGATGACACTTAAACTTTAAAAACAATGTTTTTTTGCAACTATAGCTGAAATAAAATTGTTGAGTAAGTTGAAGCACTAAAATGACTAAAACTGAAATAAAAATTAAATAAAGCTAAATTGAAATAGTTACAAAAAGGTTCAATAAAATGACAAAAAGACATAACGCAATCACTAACATTTAAAGTCAAATTAAAATTAAAACTGAAAATAAAAAGTAGAAGCTAATTCTAAATATTAATAAATACAATAACTGTATATAAATAATACTAAAATAACACTGGTTGTTACTGTGCAGAGTTTTATTTATAAGTGTGTGCTCACTGATGCTTTAAGAAACTGTGTTGTGTATATCTAGATCTTTCTGAAAGTTACAGCAGATGGAGAAGCAGACAACAGCTCTGTCAAACCAGGTGAATATCCTCATATTACTTATATTTACAATCATAAATACAGACATGTAATACAGACATTTTTAGTCCTGTATTTTTAATAAACCAGTAGTTTATAGCACTGTTTGACTGTGTGGTCGCCTACTCCCTCAGAGCAATGGATGCTACGACAGAGGAAAGACAAAGAGGCTGCGAGTAATGTTGAAGGTGAATTGAGATCCCAGATCTCAGCTTTGCTTAGCTCTCATGCTAAGAAGCTAACAGGGCGCTATAAACGATTGGACTGAAAGTGCTATGCTTTTGTAGAGCTAAAGCTTCTTGAGATACAGTAGCTCCTGGCAGATACCAGCCCAGCCTAGACCAGTGTGAATTTCCATGTTGGTCCAGACTGGTTTGTACTGATTAGTGCTCATGCGCCAGTCAATGGTGCTGATTGATGGGCTGAAAATGGTTCCTGGTTAAGCTAGTAAAGCGATAGGGTCTTGCTTGTTAAAGAAACAAATGCAAGCTTTCTGGTTTAAAAGTTTGTGCTGGTCAGTTGTTTGTGCTGGTCATAATGGTTAATTAGCCAGGTGGGGACATACCAGCAGCCTAAATATAGGCTTAATGCTTTGGACCAGTAATGCATTTTTTGCCAAAGGTCTAATAATGTTACATCCATATCTGGTCTGGTTTACAGATGCTAATGGTGTAAACCCACCGGAGTCTGACAACAGTGCTGGCAGAGCCTCCAAGCAGGTTAAAGGCTTTAGTCTGGTGCTCAAGCAGTTCCACGCTCTTCTGGTCAAGAGATATCACCATGCCACACGCAGCCACAAAGATTTTCTTGCACAGGTGAGGTGACATTTCCATTTGAACACAGTGTTCATTCATGTTCAAGGGATAGATCAATCAAAAACGATCATTCTGCCATCATTTACCCACCCTCATGTCGTTCCAAACCTGTATGACTTTGTCTCTACTGTGGAACATAAAAGTACAATTAAAAAAATGTCTTTACCACTTATTAAGTAGCCAGTTAGTAGATGTTTTCTTTACGTTTTGCTTTTTTGTAGATTGTTTTGCCAGCCAGTTTTGTCCTTATTGCTTTGGTCTTCACTATGATTGTCCCACCATTTGGAGAGTATCCCAGTCTGACCCTGACTCCGTGGATGTATGGACCGCAGTTTACCTTCATCAGGTGAGAGTTGTTCTCAGAATCTGACCCATAGTCTGTATGTTTTCATGGGAGATGTGATTGAAATCCTTACTGTTCTTCTGTGTCTCAGTAATGAGCAGCCATCACATCCAAAGATGAGCCACTTCATACAGACATTGCTGAAGGAGCCTGGCATGGGAACACGCTGCATGCCAAATCAGCCTTTGGAGTGAGTTTTTTTTTTCCTGTACTCCTTGGACGTCAAATCAGTGTTTGTAATGTGATATTGTGTTGGAGCAGGCTGGTTTAGTTCTTAGCTAAGAACTCTTTATTGGCATATTTAAAATAGTAGGCGTACACTGTTTGACTCTTACTGTATGTATATATATATGTATGCACAGGAGCCTCTTTACCTGCCTAAACACAACTTCTGATTGGGAAGTTCCTCCAGTTTCTCCTGAGGTCGAAAACATCTTATTGAGTCCCGAGTGGGATATAAGAAACCCCTCCCCTCCCTGCGAGTGCAGCACTGATAGAAAGCTCATAATGCTGCCTGACTGTCAGGCTGGAGCTGGAGGACTGCCGCCACGCCAGGTCAGCATCTAAGATGGAACTGAAATGTTTAATAATGCTTATGGGAGAAAGTTGGTTTAGTGATTTATTTATTTATTTTGCTCTGATGTAGAGGAAAGAGCCAACAGGGGACATTTTGCTCGACATGACAAACAAAAACATCTCTGACTACTTAGTGAAGACTTACCCCAAACTCATCAAGACCAGGTGAGCTGTTATAAAAGCTGTGTTTAGTAGTATAACTATTCCTTTAAATTTTATATAACAACTGCTGTTTTTCCTCATATGTAGCTTGAAGAGCAAATATTGGGTGAATGAACAAAGGTAAGGTTTCTGTCTTTTTTATTTAGTTGTATGTTTAATGTGATCGCTGATATGAAACGTTTGAGCAGTTGTCAGTTTTAAAATAGATGTTGAAAACTCACATATCTTAGTCAATGAATATCTTTCCGCATAATGTCTCAAGATTTCAATTAATTTAAGTCAAAAAAGGAAGTTGTCTTTTTTGAGTGACATGCACATTTTTCTGTAATTATGCATTTATTATGCATTTTTTGAATATTTTAATTTATACTTTTAATTGTGGTGTTGCATGATCGTTTAGAATGAATTAGTAGAGGCACAGTGCAAACAGATTAAAACCTAAATAAGTCAATTTGACTTAAAAAAAAGTTTTGTTCAATTGTATCCTAAAATGTTTATGCAATATTAGACATGTTATACATCTGCATTTACAACAAACATACTAGCGTAAAATGTTGCTTGATTAAATCTTCTTTTTTTCACAGGTATGGTGGTCTCTCTGTTGGTGGACAACTGCCGATTCTTGACGTTGATCCAGAGGAGATTAGGGCCGTTTTTTCCCAGCTTGGACGGATGATGAATATTACAGGGGTAT
Organism: Ptychobarbus kaznakovi; assembly: GCA_027422405.1. Taxonomy (NCBI): domain Eukaryota; kingdom Metazoa; phylum Chordata; class Actinopteri; order Cypriniformes; family Cyprinidae; genus Ptychobarbus; species Ptychobarbus kaznakovi. Next base: position 16,768,185 of record CM049805.1, read on the forward strand.
GATATTGTGTATACTACACATAAATGTTAATGAGATTTTGATGAGAGGCATTTAAATATATTATTTTCTATTCTACTTGCATAACATATACACTGTTAAATGATTGCTTATCTTATCCTTAGGGACCCTATTCAAAGTCAGCAATGAACGAATTAGGAACGTTCTTGTATTACATGGAGAGTGAGTACAATGTTAAGGTATGTTAAACCATCTATTTAACAATACAATGTCCCAAACAGTATTTTGGACACTTAAGCATGTCTTAAAAATATCCAAATGTCATTGTATTATATAACAAACTATCAAATTCTTAACATTTTGCTCCCTTATCACAGGTGTGGTATAGCAACAAAGGCTGGCACGCCATGGTCTCCTTCATGAACTTAGCAAACAATGCCATTCTCCGTGCTTACCTGCCGCCTCACGCCAATCCATCAGAGTATGGCATTACTGCGATCAACCACCCGCTGAACCTCACCAAAGAGCAGCTCTCAGAGGTCACTGTGTGAGTGTCAGTTGACACATAGAAATTATTTTGATGAATAGGCCCAGTTTACATCATCTTCCTTAAATGTCCAACATGTTTCGTAATTCTAATCACTTGTCAATCAATCAAAAAGTACATTCACATTGGGGATAGTCATTTTTTTTATATATTTTTGAAAAGTCTCTTATGATCACTAAAGCTGCATTTATTTAATCAAAAATACATACAATAATTTTGTGAATTGTTATTACAATTTATATTTGTATATAATTTATGTATTTTAAAATGTTTTTTTTTCAACATTACACATATCTTTATTGTATATCTTTTTTTCTTCAATTTAATGCATCCTTGCTGAATAAGAGTATTAATTTCTATTTTTAAAGAAACCTATCTTACTGACCCCAAACTTTTGAACAGTAAAGTATATAGTCAGGAGATAAGAAACTCCGAAATCTGTTACACATTGTTTCAATTGTTTTCATACATAAATATGAATACTAAACAAGTGTATGGATAATGTTTTTAAGAAAAACAAATAAAGTCTTCTTGTAGTGAGTAAAATGCTGCTTTTCCTTTTGGACAGTCTCACCACATCAGTGGATGCAGTGGTGGCCATTTGCGTCATCTTTGCCATGTCCTTCATCCCAGCCAGCTTCATCCTCTACCTCATTCAGGAACGTGTCACCAAGGCCAAGCATCTGCAGTTTGTTAGTGGAGTCAGCCCTCTGGTCTACTGGGTCGCCAACTTTTTCTGGGACATGGTGAGATTCATCAGCGTTGTGTGTTAACAAGGACAGTTCTGAGAAATGTCAATAATTAGTCATAGCAAAATGTGTTTGGATTACTGCTTGATTGCTCACATCCCTTTCGTTTGTTTGTGCCAGATAAACTACTCTATCAGCACAGCAATGGTTGTGGGCATTTTTCTGTGTTTTGATAAGAAATGCTACACATCACCAAGCAATCTGCCAGCGCTGGTCGCTTTGCTTTGTCTCTATGGGTCAGTGAGTGGCTTATGTAGGTTCAAACTCATTTCAAGAAAATCAGCTAAGCACAACAGTGATTTTTCTTTCACTCTTCCAGGTGGTCAGTGACGCCCATGATGTACCCCATGTCCTACATGTTCAATGTCCCCAGCACGGCATATGTGTCGCTCTCCTGCATCAATCTTTTCATTGGCATCAACAGTAGCGCCATCACCTTCATCTTAGAGCTCTTTGAGAACAACAGGGTATTTTTTTAATATATTTTTTGTGTCCGTTTTTGTTCAAATTTAAATGATAAATTATAATTTAGTACCTTTTAGTCTCAATAATGCTTTAAAGTTACACAAAAATATTTTTTTTTGCATAAAAGTCCATGTTTACAGATAAAGTAAAATTTTCGGGTTTCTTATTTTGTTGTAATTACTTGTGGTTTTTCTTCTCATATGCTTCAGTCTATAATAATGTTTAATGAGGTGTTGAAGAAGGTGTTACTGGTCTTCCCTCACTTCTGTCTCGGCCGAGGTCTCATTGATATGGCCATGAACCAGGCCGTGACTGATGTCTATGCCCGATTTGGTAAGTTTATCTATTAACAATACGTAATAATGAAACAACAGTTGTTGTCATGCCTGTTCAAATTGACATAATGTATATCCTCAGATTTTTGAAAATGGATTTGAGTGCAATTTCTAAAAATACTCCAGTCCATCTCTAAAAAAATTAAACATTTATATATAAAAAAGTGTATGTCTAAAATTCTGCAGCAGAAAACATATTCACTTGTCTAAATCCAATTGGAATTGCATCTTCTTGCCTCAAAATTCATATAACATTTCTCCTATGAAACACAAAGATTTATCAAAATGTCACAGTCTTATCCTTTGTTTATGTTATATTATTCTCAATAAGACTGCATTTATTTGATGAAAAAATGATACAGTAAAAGCATTAATATAGTGAAGTATCGTTACAATTTGAAATATCTGTTTGCTATTTGAATATATTGTGACGCAAAGCTGAATTTTCAGCAGCCATTACTTTAGTTGTCAGAGTCACACGATCCTTCAGAAATCATTCTAATATAGTGATTTGGTGCTCAAATAACATTTCTTATTACTATCATTGTTGAAAACATTTGTACTTTTTTCAGAAATATTGGATGATTTGAAATTCAAAAGAGAAGCATTTATTTGAAACAGTAACGCCTTTTGTAAAGATATACAGTATATATATATTTTTTATAAATTATTGTAACCCAAGTTAAAATGAATTATATATTGATAATATAATATTTGAAGTTGTGTTCGCCATGTGTTTTAATGCATTGTGCTTTCTAAAGGTGTAAGAATGAATAAAAATGTATCATTACATCAGACAGTGCATTATAAGGTGCATTACAAGACAAAACTAATGCATTAAAACTACTTTATAATGCATTATATATAAAGGCTTCATACCTAAAGTGTTACAGAAACCTTACTGAGCCAGTAGTTTTATTAATATTGCACAAAACATTGCTAAATAACACTGCTAATATGGAGAACTATGGTAACAAGTGAGGCAGAACTAACACTGGTGACTCCAAAAAAGGTATAATTTCATGATGCTGTCCTTACAATAAATTGTGTTTTGGCACAGGGGAGGAGTTTTCCATGGATCCATTCAGATGGAACTTTTTGGGGAAGAATCTCTTCTGTATGGCTGTGGAGGGATTTGTCTATTTCATCTTTAATCTGCTCATCCAGTACAATTTTTTTCTTGATCACTGGTGAGGACAAAAATACATCATTGATATTCTGCTCAGTTGCATGTCATTTATGTCCAGATTTTTACTCCACATCTGCAAAAAAAAAAAAAAAGACCTTTAATCTGTTTAATATTTAATTGCTTTACTTTGTATTTACTATACTCTATCTTAAAACAGCATTTGATGGTGGCTATTATTTTTGTCTATTATTTGTGTAGGGCATCAGACTATGGGAAGAGTCCTGTTAAAGATGAAGATGATGATGTAGCTCAGGAGAGACAGCGCATTTATAAAGGAGGAAACAAGAATGATATCCTTCTAATCCGAGACTTGTCAAAAGTAAGTGACCAGACCAAGGGCACTTTCGCACCGGAAGAACCTTTTCATAGTTCCTAGAAAAACACGGTGCAAAGCACCTCAAATGACTAAGAGAAAAAGCATCCATTTTATATTTTGTAAGCTATGTCAGAGTTTAATTTGTATCGTTTTAAATTACTGTAACTGCCATGCTAAAGATTCCGGTCTCATCTTAGACATACAGACACAGAAAACTACCAGCAGTGGACAAAATCTGTGTAGGAGTTCCAGCAGGAGAGGTATTACTGATAATACCTTTTTATGTCATTTCCAAGCCATACTGTTGTTCCAATTGAAATTAATGACTGAACCGTAATGTGGGAATCAACTTCAATGTGTTCTGCAGTGCTTTGGGCTTCTTGGTGTAAATGGTGCAGGTAAAACCACAACCTTTAAAATGCTGACCGGAGACACAGATGTGACATCAGGGGAGGCGTCAGTAGCTGGATACAGGTAATATACAAACTATAAAGAGTTGTGTATCTGCATTGGATGCAAATGCTAAACATGAACTGTGCTTTGCTTCAGTATTCTCACCAATATCCTGGATGTGCACCAGAATATGGGCTACTGCCCTCAGTTTGATGCCATAGACGAGCTGCTGACGGGGAGGGAGCACCTGTACCTGTACGCTCGCCTCCGCGGGATCCCTGAATCTGAGATTAGCAGAGTAAGTCTCATAGCCGAACCGCTCATTCACCTTGGTCAAATAAATTTTCAATCTGACTTAAAGGAATAAATAACTCTAAAATGTCCACTCTAATATGAAATTTTGCAGCATCAAGCACCAAGTTATTTTTTCAGTAATAAGTTTGATTAGCGGCAGGCAAGGAGTCGCTTCAGACACATCAGAGAAACTCCCTGACAAGAAAAATACACACGCTTTTATTCCTTGATTATCACCTTTAAAATAACCAAGTTACATAAGGCTTGCACGTGCTTTACAATGTTCTACAGGTTACACTCATACTGGCCTTGCTTGCAGCTGACAGTTTTCCCATTTTAATCACTTTAGAGTCCAATATGTTTAATCTTGTGATAAGCATACAGTTGGTGCATGGCCTTAGCGTGGCCACTGGAATTAAAAAACATGCTCAATCCAGTTATTTCTGAGGCAGGTTGTTTAACAGTATCCTTGACCTTCCTAGAAGCATAAGCATGCTCAGGACATATTGTCATTTCAGGTTACAACATAAGCATATTACTTTGAGAGCATAAAATCCTAATAATCCTTATAACAATGCCATTACCACTTAAAAAAATAAAAAACTTTACTCTCCAACAAAAAATTCCACCACAACACATATGACACACAATAGTACACAACCTTAGGGTAATTCCACACTTAATTTAACACAACTACACTATGTTAGGCTGTTACCGATATTCTGTTAACCGATAAGCATTCTGTTACAATCATTATTATTGCGTGTTTTCTGTAGGTGGCTGAGTGGGGGATTCAGAAGCTGGATCTGTCTGAATATGCAGAAAACTGTGCTGGTACCTACAGTGGGGGTAACAAGAGGAAACTGTCAACTGCTATTGCTATGATTGGCTGTCCTCCTCTAGTTCTCCTGGTATGTTTTTCCTAGGCATTCTCAGTGTCATTGTGCAAAACAAAAACATTGGTGTAATTTAACTCTGTAAATTGATGTAGGATGAGCCCACCACAGGAATGGACCCTCACTCCCGTCGCTTCCTGTGGACCGCTATTCTGAGCATCATTCGTGATGGGAGGGCAGTCGTTTTGACTTCTCACAGGCAAGAATTTAAAGTTAACGCTGGCTTTCCCAAACAGGGTTCATGAACCACTTGGTGTTTTTGAATTAAACAGTTGATTAAACATTAACATTTTAACATTAAAATCCACAAATAGGACTGCACAATTAAAAATAAACCAAAATTGTGATATGTCTTATTAAATCACAATTTTCAACTAATAGGTTGCAATATAAAAATTAGTAGAGCGTCAGTGTATCTATTTACATGCCTACAGCTTATAATACAGTGTTTTTTTTAGAGTGGCTTGGTTCATAGTAAATAAAAGTAAATCAGTTACACTATGAGACATTTACATAGCAAATGTCATATCACAGTTCAAATTCACAATCACCAAATAATCACATTATAATTTATTGGCATAGTCGTGCAGCCCTAAATCATAAATCGCAATGTAAAATAATTTTCAAGTATCTAAATTGAACACTTACTATGAAGAAAATTGTGTTTACTTGCATGTCATGTGACCATTAACCTACACAAGAGAACTGTAAACATCATGCAAATGTGTTGTTAAATTATTGAAATATTAACTTTAAGAGCTCCTATTATGCCATTTTTAAGGTTGCTAATATAGTTTTATGAGTGTCCTAAAGCAGATTTACATGCATATAAGGTCAAAAAACACTTTAGTTTTCACTTTAATTTGACCTCATATCTAAATGATTGCTCTAAATGATTCATTCTTTTCAGCTCATTAAAGATTAATCTTGTAGCAGCAATACTTTAAAATATATTACTTCATGTACACCCTGAGATTTTATGTCTAAGTGGTTTGGCTGACAAAAAAGTTTGGGAACCCCTGTATGAATGCTATGACTTTCATAATTTTTTTTGTGACTTAAATGTCTCAAGTTTTTAAAATAATTAATTATTTATTTTAAATGATTAAGCATTATTATTTTAAGTAAAATGTATTTTTACAAATTGTTAAATGTTTATTTTTTTATTTTAACGAATTATTCAATATTATTTTAAATCAAATAAAAATATTAAAAAAATATATTTAATTTATTTATTGTTTGCATGTACAGTATGGAGGAGTGTGAAGCTCTTTGTACTCGCTTGGCCATCATGGTCAATGGGACGTTTAAGTGTCTGGGCACAATCCAGCATCTGAAATACAAGTGAGTATGTTCTTTTGGAAAGTCTTATAATTTAAAGTCAGGAATGCCGTTTCCATATTATCACAAATCAACTAAATTGCTCTTCCAGCCTTAAATTGTTAACTTTGAAAGGTGATATGCAAAACAACGTTAATCCATGACATGGTCACCAATACAAGTGCATGCTTAGTTTTGCATGTATTACTCATATTGATTGTGCTTGTGGACAGGTTTGGAGGTGGCTATGTAGTCACGATGAAGATCAAAGCTGAAAAAGCAGGCATACCTCCTGACCTGATCCTGGCCGAGTCCTTTATGGAAAGCAGCTTCCCAGGATGTATACAACGAGAAAAACACTACAACACTTTACAATATGAAATCGCCACCACCTCACTGGCGCGAGTCTTCCAGCTGGTGTTGACCAACAAAGAGAGACTGAACATTGAGGACTACTCTGTGTCTCAGACCACATTAGACCAGGTAACTTCATCACCATGTTGTGAAGTGATAAAGCTTCAAGCAACAAATCTCTTTCACGTCAATCCATACCAGCTGTCAGCAGCATGTTAAGACTGTTATTTTAGCATTTCACTTTCACTGCAGACAAGAAAAATAGCTTGATGCTGTAAAATTGACTTGCTGTGCTCTAGGGACGTTCTGTTAGAAATGAATTATTGGTTGAAATTCCCAAGCTGAGATTGAATTCGATTTGCTCAGCAGATGTGACTGACAGGACTAACAGCTCATCTGTTTCACTGTGTTACAGGTGTTTGTGAGATTTGCCAAGCAGCAGTCAGGAGAAGATGATACTCAGCTCAGCGCATCAGTGCCGAGACGAGAAAAAAAGGTCTCGCCGCTACAAAGAGTTGTGACGAAAAACCATTAAAATGAACTCATATGCTTCAAAAGGACTCATGGCTGACAGCATATTACACCATGTTGTGTATGAAGTTCCTAAAGCCTTTTATCGATATTTGTATTTATACACAAAACCTATTGCGTCTATTTGAAGTTGTACAAATGTCATATATTAATATAATATCGACAGCACTCTGAGCCAAAGGTCAATCTCCACCCATTGAAAGAAAACCTCCACAAATAAAAGTGATAGTCTAACTCAAAAAGGAAAATTCTGTCATTATTTACTCACGCTCATCTTAATCCAAACCTATGAGCATCTTGCTTTGGAACATAAGATATTGTGAATAATAAACCGTTTTGGTTCACATAGACTTCCATTATATGAACAAAAATACAATGGAAGCCAAATGGAAACAAAACTGTTTGGTTACTAACATTTTTCACAATATCTTATCTTGTGCAGAAAAAAGAAAGTGATACATGTTTTGATAGACATGAGTGTGAGTAAATGATTTTTGTGTGAGCTATCCTTTTAAAGTAGGGGTAGAAAAAATAGAATATTTCCACACAAAATAGATTTTTGATTTCCATGCAATTTGAACTGCATTTATTATGTTATATGTTTTCTTTGTTGTTCAAATCTTTCAAATGTTAAATCAAAGCGCATCTGTTACAGCAGTGCCTGTGAACGCACACATAATTAAATGCTTTATGCTTATATAACTTTGATAATACATTGATTTTGTACTGCTTGAACATCAACAGCATAAGCTCAAATGAATTTGAAATCTGTAATTCCAACCTGAAACTTATTCAAATTTGCATCATTATTTCATAATTCCATCAAAGTTACTTTTGTATTATTACTATTTCTCAGGGTCAGCTGGCTGGCGCTCACTTTGTAGCATTATGCTTGGCTTGCAGGTGTTGTTTTGCATGCAGTGAATACACACTGATGAAGTAATTATGGCATATATCAACAGACTAACTTGACCATGTGAACCAGATAAACCTTGTCCTCATGTTGTAGACAGTGAAAATCAGTAAACAAAATATGCTTCTGTTTTGGGGAATGAAGAGGTTCAATTGTATTCATCAGTAAATATTTTAATATGCAATAATGCAGCTTATAATGATAAACACTATTATGTAAGATCGTTATTTTACCATGTCTCGAAAATAATAGCATTTGGAAACTGATTATCACTTATTTCTGGGAAATAAAATCTTTAGTATCATTTTATGTATGACACAAACACTCAGATATCTTCTGCAAAAATGTTTTAATGGAATACAAAAATGAACAATCAACATCAATAAAACAGTATCACACTGTACACCATGTTTTCTGCTTGGTGGTCTGAAGGCCTTCACAATTAGGACTCATTGATGTCAAGCAAATGTTTAAGCTTGCAAAATAATACACCTTCTGATAAAACACTCCTTTTTGCAAAAAGTTTCCTCAAACTTGCAGTACAACCTCAGTCTGCTCTCAGTAAACCTCCCTTCATAATTAATGTAATTACTACTAATTACCATTTCACACTTCAGAGAGTACATCACAATCTTAATTGTGTCAGAATAAATCACAAGGTCTGACAGAGAAACATTAGACTTATTTTGCTGCTTAAAATATGTTGTTCGGTGAGGCATCCAATGACAAAAGTGCATGTAGGTTCATCCTCCATCCAATCGATCTAGAAGAAAAGTGGAATGATGGCCGTTCTCAAGTCAGGATAGTCTTCGAATTGCTCAATGTAGGTTTTATGCATTGCCCGAGCCCATATTGTCATCTGAATAAAACCCAAAAACGCAAAAACTCCCACTGCAGAAATATAAAAGATTCATCGTTTTATCAGGCAAGTGCAGCAAAATATATACTCACCAAAAAACAAAACAAATAGTCAGAGACCACTGGTGGTGGTCTAACATAATGCAGAATATTGAAATGTAACTCATTCATTTTACATCAACATATTTTTAAACTTTAAATAACTTGTTTATTTCCAGGTTTAGATTTTGAATCCCAGATTTTTACTGTGGTCTTTAGACATATAGGCTGCATCTGAAATTGCATTGGCCTACTTTCGAAGCACTGCTTCATTAAGCATTCGAAACCTTTGTTTCGTATCTGTGGTTCAGAGCATGGAGCACGCATCAACCTGCCAAAGTCACGTGATTTCAGTAAACAAAGCTTTGTTACATCTCAACTGTTTTGAAATGTTTCGAAATCTCGACGGTTTGTCGTTGGGGATGATCTCTGTGAACCCGTGAATCATGCAAGTGCATTGAGATGGTTTTTACATGATCTCGGATCAATTTTTGCCATTTGTAGACATTTTTAATATGACAGTTGTGTAATTAAAAGGAAGAATGGTAGTTAGTCTCTTATTGGCCTGTTAAGGCAAGCTCTTCATAAAGCAAACAAAACAAGCGCTGCTGTTTTTTGCTTACTAAACAGTAGGCCCTAGGAAAGTATACGATTTCAGATGCAACTCTTTATTGTAGTGTGTTGCGGACGGTGTGTGATGGTATACGGTCTACCTGGAACACACTGTGTCATGAATGTGAAGCTGATCCATGATCCCACCTGGAAACAAACACATATTTACAATTTTACATCACTACACAAAACACAGACAATATTCCTCAAAATCACAGGGATACTTAATTCAGAAACATTTCACATACTGAGATACATTTGTCTCTCCAGATCCAAAGGTCTCATTTACTACTTTTTTTTTTTTTTTTACATGAAACAGGTTATTTTGCAAACCTCATATGTGTAGTTTGGGCAGGACACGAAGAAAAAGAGCCAAGTGAATGGATTATTTGTGGGATAAGGGATCTCTGTAGGTCTGGACCCTGTCGATGTGTTGAGAAGAGCATACGGTTACGCAGTAATGGAAATATCTAATATAGTGAAGAGCTAAGGATTCCGTCAGGAGAATGCATAGTCTCTGAAGAAGGTATTAATGTGACAGATAATTTTACTTCGGACTCCCACACAGTCCGTTATGAAAGGAACAAAGAAATGGTAATTAATCACAATCACTAGGTTTCATTGTCTGTCTTGTTCGGTCATGTTTACACCCACACAACTACAGAGATTCATCTTTATTAAGACTCACCATTACAGCTGATTCGATTCAAAATCAGGTGAACTGAGAAATTTCCAAACTCACAGACCTGAATGAAATGAGCAAAGAGATGATGAAGAAAAACAGCTATGAAAAATAAAAGCTAGACTATGTAACATCTAGTCCTCTAGCGGTTAAAAAATACAATAATGCGGAATAACATTATTATTGTTTGTTGAACCACTGTGAACATGGATTCATGACATCTTAGAGTGGATGATCACGTAAATAAGTTTTTTCTTGTTTGTTGTCACAATGAACAATCAGCTGTGTGCTACTCACAGCCAGAGATTTCTTTACTGATGGGCAAAACTTATGCGAACCATTTTTGTCCAACCATACCTCTGATTCAGAGCTCACATATAAACTTCCAAACCCATGAGATTTTGTCCTAGTTAAGTCATTGTCTAGAAATGACAATGGTTCACAATGGTGTATCCCGTATCCCACCTCAATTGCAGCAAAAGTGTTTTGCAATGCAATATGACCACAATAAGTACATTATTATTACTTATTTTTTGATGTAAGTACATAAGGCCACCTAATATAAAGTGTGGCCTAAACTTTTAATGCTTCCTTTTTATTATACAAATGTAGATATTTGTCATGACACATTCGTATAATAAAAAGGAAGCGTTAAAAGTTTAGGTCACACTTTATATTAGGTGGCCTTATGTACTTACATTAAAAAATAAGTACAATGTAAAAACATGTACACAATTTGCATTGTATCAAATTATTAATTTAAATGTAAGTATATAGTAGTTGACCACCTTATATAAAGTGAGACCAAAGTTTCTTATTGGCTTGACTATCCAAGCTCTCCATGAAACAAATCCTACAAATAATGAAACATATTGTACAGAAAGTTTATATTTAAGGGTATTAGATGATTTGTCAGTTGCTATTAATAGATTACAATTTCAATAAAATATTTGCAGTTGGTTGAATTTTTTTCAACATAATTTACACACATGGGCAAATGGATGTATTCAAGTAGTTTTTCGCAAATCCATCTCAACGACCCTAACCCCTAGTAACCCTTTGAAATTATACAAAATATTTGGGGAATTTTTTGGAAAAGTGTGTGAAAAATTGTGTTTTATGGTTGGTCATAATTGTGACCGGTGGATAATGTGTATACAGAATTACCATATTTCTGCAGCCATCAAACTTGGTATACATTTCAGCCCAGCTGTACTTTAAACTGATCACATTCTAGGGTTCCTATTATGCATTAAAAATCTTATACAACACTAATACAACCATAAACATATTTCAAAATTGTTACTTTATTTTAACAGATATCATAACTTTTTTTATAATAGTGCTACCAATATTACAACATCAATATTGTAACTCATTTGTAACATTTTAACTTTTATTTAGTGCAATATTTTGTCATTGCAACATTTTAGAGCAGCCTTCACTAACAACTGCAATTGGATTTATATGCATACCTAAATTCACTGCTATCCCACCGGTCACAGTTGCGACCAGCAACATGTTTACTCATTCTATGACCACACTCAACAAAACAGAATAATTGTGAATTCATATATTAATACTAGACACCTTAATGATAACGTAGAACAAACAAATCTTTGTCATTTCTTGATGTTAACATACTTCACTAGCCTTTTGTTTTGATACAGCCATCACTTTCTCAAGGTGCAAACAGGAAATAAACTGCTCTGGTCATGTGACAGTTTGCACCAACCATGTCAAACCACACATATGTAACTGAGACCCTTTCTCAGTTACCAGAGATCAGTCAGTAAGATTTTTAGAGCTGTATAAAGGAAAACCTATAAAAAAAATTCATACATACCAAAAACATTGCCAATGCAGAGTAGATTTGAAGTCTCCCATAGGCTAGAGAAACAGAGGTTAAAATCAGACGATTATATGAGGCTCACAAACTAATGTAATGTGTGACATAATGAGCACTTCACTTGGTGGGGTGTAGAGCGGATGGTTGATGTAATACGCCTGCCATACTGCAAATCCCCAGTAATACAGACAGAGCTACAGAATCACAGTTTTCATTCATGTAAGGATCGTGTCTGATATAAGTAAAAGTGACGTGACATACAACCGAGCATGGTGACCCTTACTCGAAATTCGTGCTCTGCATTTGCCCATCCAAGTGCACACACACAGCAGTAAACACTGCACACACACCGTGAACACACACCCGGAGCAGTGGGCAGCCATTTATGCTGCGGTGCCCGGGGAGCAGTTGGGGGTTCGGTGCCTTGCTCGCTGTACATTCACTCCCACCCACCTACAATCCCTGCCGGACCGAGACTCGAACTCGCAACCTTTCGATTACAAGTACGAATCTCTAACCATTAGGCCACGACTTCCCTAACACTTCCCTATAACACAGTCACTGCTCAAAGAATAATTCCTTAACTTTATATCAAACGCAAACCTCAATTGTATGCTTTAGCGATGTTTAACTCCATTTAAGCTCGCTCATTTGCATGATTAGAATTCACATGTGCAGGCAATATTTTAAACGACTCTTCCATATGTTCAAAGCATATGTATTCTGAGTGTGTTGAAAGATACTGCAGGGGCATAATTTAAACCAGCAAGAGGACACTTAATGGAAAGCAGCCAAATATTCCCCCCAAAGCTCCTCAACACTTCACTGACACCACTGAAATAAAGCCAAATGTCATAAGCACTTCAGACACATTAGCTAATGTGCCCAAACAGGAAATACTGTGACAATTTCGTATGACAAAATACAGACAAAAACCTACCAGCATGATGGTGCGTAAAGGTAACGTTCCGTCAGAAAAGCGATGGATAAAAATAGTTTCCACAAGCCTCTTAATGTAATGAAGAGAGTGGCACCAGCTAGCCAGCCTGTATCAGCAGGGTCAAATATAAACCACAAACTGTTTGCCACACCTTTGGTACATTATTCAATATTAATTTCACACTGAAAAAAATGAGCTGCATTTTTTTTTTACTTAAAAATGTGATTCATGCAGTAGCATCTAAAGTAAAAAAAACTATTTACCACCACAGAACCAATCGAAATACATTAGGTAATTAGACCATTACACCAACAAACCCGAATGCAATAGTTAGGATCAGGTTTTTAAGAAATAGGAATATAAATTATTTTGTATTAGTGTGTTAAATATTCTGTCCATAAATCATCTCAATAAGGTTTTTCACTCTGAACTCACTTGACAACTTTAAATGGACTTTGGGTGAAGTCATACTCGTGCTCGTAGATGTATGGAAGCCGATAGTAGAACAGCAGGTAAATGAAAAGCGGCCCGATACACTCTGCCAGAAACACCTGCAATCAGCCCCCAACAAAAACACCATTACGGTCATACACACTATGAGCTGCTGGTATCTAAATGAACATGTATGAGATGCTTTCTTTACCATGGTCCAGCCTAACTGTGGGCCGAGGTCCTGGAAGAACATCGTTGCGGTCGTGCCAACCGGTAGATCCTCCAGCACATCATCATCATTGAGGGCCTTTCCCTCTGAGAATCAAGCAGCTCAGTCATAATATCAAGACATCTCAAAGGAAATGCTCCTCAGTTAATAAATACTTTATAAATAATCCAAAATAAACAACTTTTCTTGTTGTTATTGTTAACTAGCTGAAGTTCTCACTCCTGTGTGAAATGATGCCTGACATCTGTCAGGAGAAGTGCAGACGTGCACATATGCACCACAGCTGTTGCACATCTAAGATTGCAAAAGCATCTGGCTATACTTGTACTAGGCTTTTTAATTTGTCTAGATTATTTAATTTTACCATCTGCTTTGAGGGTTTGGTGGACACATTTGAACAAACATTTTAGAACTTGCAATGTACAGGATGTCCTTAAGAATAAAATGAAATAATGTAAAATAAAATAAATATAATATTGATGGATTGGAAAGTTTACCTGGATGTAGCTTCAGTGCCTGTCTTGATGGATAAAACTTGGGGTCTGCAGGGATTTTAAGAATTGTAATCTTTACAAAAGCTTCACGGCAATTCATACATATTTTATGAGGTGGCTAATTCGTACGAATTCATACAACCTCACTCGTACAAATTCATACGATTTTTGATAAATCGTACGTATTTTACCAGTTGCACAATTCGTATAAATTTATACGAATGACCTACACCAGGGGTGCGCAACCCTGCTCCTGGTGATCGTCTGTCCTGCAAAGTTCAGCTCCAACTCTAATCAAACACACCTGAAGCAACTAATTAAGGTCTCCAGGATCGCTTGAAAATTCAAGACAGGTGTGTTTGATTAGAGTTGGAGCTGAACTTTGCAGGACACTCGATCGCCAGGAGCAGGGTTGGGCACCCCTGACCTACACTAACCCCGACCCTAAACCTAGCCATTTCCAGTCTAGACAAATCATACAAAATCGTACGAGTGAGGTCGTACGAATTGATATGAATTATGCAGAGTTGCCAAACTCGGCATAATGCCAAACGCACACGAGAAGTGATAAGGAAATAACGCAAGATCACGCTGATATTTTGGTCTATTAGTCCTCCCGAACACACAGTTATTAACAAAGATGACTTGTTAACAAACATACTTCTGCTGGGAATTTTTTATATACACAAATCTAAGTAGCCTACTTGAAAGTGAAACCAACGTGTTGTGCATTATATAATGAGTTTATTTCGTATAGCCTATAAAAGCCCTCAAAGTGATGAAAAATGTAAATTCAATAAATCTTTTGTCCTTTATAGAAGAAAATTATTTCTTCATCTTTATGTAGCCTACCTGATCTGTATATTCTAATGCCAAAATGTAGGCTATGCACATTGTTTGTAAATTGCTAACGTTAATTGATTTGTAAAAAAAAAGTTCTCCCCGAGCTTCCCGCTGCCCTGTATCTGGCTCTCTTGGTGGCTGTAGGTCATCACCGATGTATTTTTCAGTCAGAACTTATTCACGCAGCAGGATTTCAGTCAGGTTTTAGGCCCCGCCATAGCACAGAAACTGCACTTGTTAAAATTACAAATGACTTGCTTCTTGCGTCAGACCAAAGCTGCATCTCATTGCTAGTTTTACTTGATCTTAGTGCTGCGTTCGACACTATAGATCATGACATACTCATAGATCGATTACAAAACTTTACAGGTATTCATGGGCAGGCTTTAAGATGGTTTAGATCCTACCTGTCTGATCGCTACCACTTTGTTTATTTAAACGGGGAGGCATCTCAACTATCACCAGTAAAGTATGGAGTACCACAAGGATCTGTCCTAGGTCCTCTGCTATTTTCATTATACATGTTGCCCCTTGGTAATATTATTAGAAAATACGGGATTAGTTTCCAGTGTTATGCTGATGACACTCAACTATATATCTCAACAAGACCAGATGAAACTTCTAAACTATCTAAGCTAACGGAGTGTGTTAAAAATATGAAAGATAGGATGACCAATAATTTTCTCCCATTAAATTCAGATAAGACAGAGATATTACTTACTGGACCTAACAGTACACAGAATCTCTTGGATTACAATTTGCAACTAGACGGATGTACTGTTACTTCCGTATACAGTCAAAAAATCTGGGTGTTATATTAGACAGCAACCTATCTTTTGAAAATCATATTTCCCATGTTACAAAAACATTATTCTTCCATCTTAGAAACATTGCCAAGCTACGGAACATGTTAAGTGTTTCTGATGCAGAAAAGATAGTTCATGCATTCATGACCTCTAGACTGGACTATTGTAAAGCACTGCTAGGTGGTTGTCCTGCATCTTCAATAAACAAGCTACAGATAGTACAAAATGCTGTGGCTAGAGTCCTTACCAGGTCAAGAAAATATGATCATATTACTCCAATTTTACAGTCTCTGCACTGGCTAACTATTAAGTTCCGTATCAGTTACAAAACATTATTACTTGCCTATAAGGCCCTAAATTGTTTAGCTCCTGCGTACCTAACTAATTTTCTATCATGCTACAATCCAACCCGCTCCTTAAAGTCGCAAAACTCTGGACTCTTGGTAGTACCTAGGATAGCAAAGTCCACTAAAGGAGCTAGAACTTTTTCATATTTGGCTCCCAAACTCTGGAATGGCCTTCCTGATAACGTTCGGGGTTCAGACACACTCTCTCTATTTAAATCTAGATTAAAGACACATATCTTTAGCCAAGCGTTCATATAATGCATCTCATAATCTTGTACTGCAGTTATATCTGATCAAACGCACATTATTATGCTTTAGCTTGGGTTGAAAAGATAAATTTTGCCTGGATGGAACAACAGCTACGCTGATTGTCTTTATTTGTTTCTCTATTTCTGCCACTGGATTAACATCCCGTGGTAACTAGGAATTACACAAGCTTCAGTCTGGATCCAACCCTTAAATGAGCTGAGATGACCGAACACCTGAGAAGAGATGATGCCAAACCCTCGGAGGACCTCAGAGGAAGCCAACCATCAGCGATTACACTGAATTAACCAAATTTTGCCATAAGTTAATTATATTGAGTTTCTACAATCTAAATCTATTTTAGAAGCTTAATTTCTTGTGAAGTTGCTTTGCAACGATTGTATCGTAAAAAGCGCTATACAAATAATCTTGAATTGAATTGATTGTGAGTCACCGACAGCTCCAGATATTTAGCATGCCAAATATTTTGCGGGTGTCGGCGACGCATAGGCGATTCTCTCAGATCGCGTCTTTGATAATTCACACCGCGCGATTTTCTCTCGCGTGAACGAGCACTGATTTGCCTCCGATGTCGGGCATTTGTCGGCGATTTATCAAAACCTGTCTGCGAATGAAAAATTGGGCTAAAATCGTGCAGTGTGAGCGTTAGCCACCTTGTAAAATACGTAGGCCTACTAATTGGTCGTGAGATAGCATTGTTTTTACATATGTAAATACAAAAGCGTCACAGCTTGAATAAGCATATAGTCTTTGATTGTGCAAAAACACTTACAGGTTTTGTGCAACAATATCTTGATCTCTGCGATGGTGGCGTTGGGCTCCACCTGAGAAAGTTTAAGAATTTGTCTCAGCTGTAACTCCCACAAAAGAGGCCTTTGTTTACTCATAGGATTTTTGACCCAATGCCAGTGTTGTTATCATTAACAAAAGCTAAAACTAAAACTATTAAAAACATTTTGTTAATTGAAATAAAATAAAAATAATGAAAATGTATAGAAATGTAAACATATAAATATGAAAGAAACTTATTTTATATCAGTCAGTTGTCAAAGCGACATTTTAAATTTTCATTTAAAGTACTAAAATGTCAAACTGAATTAAAAATCAATACAAACTAAATCAAAATATATTTGAAAAACAAACACTATGTAAAAATGACAAAACAACAAAATCACTAAATATAAAATTCAAATAAAATTAGAAAATAATATAATAAATTATAAGACAATAATAAGATATTATATTATATATAATATAATAAATAAAAAATATTATTAAATGCCATAATAGTATGTTAATTATAATAAAATAACACTGCACCTTATCCAGGTAGCAGAGTTGTGCCTTGCTCTTGAGGTCCAGGATCTCCACCTCAAAAAAGACATAATTCTTATCCTTGCTGGCACTAGCTTTCAGGCCGTGTTCACATCTGGCCTTTATGAATTGGGCTACGGCGAAGAGACTGCTTAAATCCATGATTCCTGCTGAGGGCTAGGTGAGCCCTGGTTTTGTTGGTTGGTGTACAGATGCGATCAGACCATTAGAACCAAATGCTAAGCGTTGGAATGCTTATGATGACCTCACATGGATATCGAGTTGAGTATCGCAGCCAGAGTATTTGTTGACATAGTTACATAATTTTGCTCAGGTTACCTCAAATTCAGATTTCAAACACTGTCAAACATGACTTTTCATTTCCAGAAAACAGGGCCTGTTGTACTTTATTTGGAGTATTTGTGATCTGTGTCTGCAGAAATATGTCTGTCACGCACACGCACACGGACGCACACCCGTGAAGTAGCGGGAGGAGCATGTGCATTTGGAGCTGCAGGCTGATCTATATTTGTCTCTGACGGCGAGGGGTAATTTATCAGCCCCGCTGCACTCTGCCTCACATACCTCTGAACCCCAATAACACTGTCAACTATCATTTCAACAAGTGATTTGAGTTTAATCCTTCTGGTAAGGGGAGACGGCCCCCCATCATGCTTTAACTGTATCCAGTCTTTTATTGATATTCTAGCCTTGATTACCAGCTAGTATGAAGAAAAGTAGAGCAGTGCACTGCCGAGATATCAGCTCTACTGCGAAAGAGTATACGTGACCACACACAGAGATCACGGAAACAGAGGCATTCTCACAAAACCTCTTATTCTTATCAAATACAAATTCTTAAAAAAAAAAAAAAAATCAATTTTAATTGATATATAATGTCCTTATTAACAATAAAAATGCATTTGGGTCAAATTAGCCCTTTTAGAAAAATGTATTCTTGTTATTATTATTATTATTATTATTTATTATTGTTATTAATGCATAGTTTTTAGTACAGGAACCAAACTTTGCAAATGTGGCAAGACTAGTAAAATGCATATTTTGCCAAATGTATATTCATTACATTTAGTTTTTTTAAGAGATATAACCTTAAAGTTATTTCTTTGTACACAGCTCCATTGTTAAAGTATTTAATTATTATTTAATTTAACACCTTATTTAATGGTGTTGTTAAGTATATTCTTTAGACCCATCTGAAGTCATGAATTAGTAGTGCCATGGGGTTATGGTTAGAACTAATAACCTAATGAACTAAGTATTCTGTTAATTGTATCAAAGAGACACACATGACACAAAAACAGTTCATCAACTCATCCGTGTCATTCAGATATTTTAGCTTTTCTATTTAAAACAGAACATCTGTGGGACAAAAAATAAGGCCAAAATGTAATTCAAGTAATTACCTCGAAATAAGCGACTCTATTAATGACTCCATGTCTCCTCCAGTCCTCCAGATGAAATCCATGCCACACAATTGTCTCCCAGCCTCTTAAAGAATCAATGTTTTCATCCAGCATGTCCATATGAGCAGAAGAGGCCATAACTCCTCATATGTAACCCTGCCTTGCCTTTGTTGAATGAGATGTTATCAGCCCACTAAATATCTCCTGCTGAATCCTAATGAGAATGCCAAATGGAGAGTAACTGCTCTCCACTGCTGGAAATAAATAGACAGTTGTCTCCAGTGATCAATACAGTAGATAATTAGCCATAGAATCAGGCATACATCAAGAGGTGCTGAGGAGGAGACAACTGCACTAATTAAACTGACTGACTGAACAGTGAAGCAGAGAGTAAATGCTGTTGTAATTGGAAGTAGTGGCTAAGATTCTTCCATAATGAACGAGTTCATTTGACAGACAACAAAGTGTTTTTGTTTTCGAAAAAAAAGAGAAGTGAAGTCTGATTATGGCCCTTGTTCAGGGAGACTTTGGCTCATAATTTTATTTCGTTTTTAACCGCTAGGAGGCAGCACTCGCACTATCTTTAGATCACACAAGAGCTCGTGCTTTTTGTTGACGATGTTGTTTGCTTTTATAGTAGAATAATGCTGTTCAGTCCTATAAAACAATTAGCATTTTTTGAGCCATTGATTCCTTAGTAGGCTAATGGGTTTTTAGAATGGCGAGTTTGATCAAGGTTGAAGCTAAACTCTGCTGGAAAGTGGACCTCGAGGTCCATTGTTGAGAACTAGTATATTATTAGTAGTACAACTTCATTTTGAGAAGTTTGAGATCATTTGAGTTGTTACTGTAATTAATGCTGTTGAACAAACCATGAAAAACCACAAACCGTATATTTTACTTATAAACCTAAGACTCCAGGAATGGTTTGATAACCCTCGATCTACTAAATACGAATAGAATTAACACTATAAAAAGAAAGGAAACAAAGAAAGCAAAGGGAATGTCTTCATTTTCAGATTGATTTGAAGCAGGAAATGGGATATAATTATTTTAACATCATAATAAATCTGAGAGGACTTGCCTGGGCTGATTGTTGATGGGACAACAGCATTTTCCCCAATGGGGATCTTTGTTCAGCTATTTGCATTTAGAGATAAAATGCAGATGCTTGTGAAACCTTGATACGTGAGATAAATCAGCGATTCTTTCTATTGACCTTCATTTTCATGACCAAAGGGGAAGAGAACATCGAGATATGCTGATTATTAAGGGCAGCTCTGGGCTGGTTTAGCTGGAAGGGACACACTCACTTGAGACAACTAGTAGCTACCGGGAATCCTTAATCTTGAAAGAGTTTATATAAGACAGCAAAGGCTCGCTTGCACTATTTTTAGCCATTAAATGTTTCATTTTACGATCTTCATTTTATTTTGTTCATAACACACACTGACTACCATCATACTGAACATTATTCTTGACATAGGCTAGCTAGGTGAATTCAGGTAAATTGGAATATTTTGTCATTGAGATGACTAGGACAAAAATGTCCCAATTTATCTTAATTCACCCTATAAATCACCTACCAGTCAAAACTAGGACCAAGTAAATATTTATTTAAAATACTAATGCTATTATAATTTAAAAGTTCTGTTTTCTATTTTAGTATATTTTAAAATGTAATTTATCCCTGTGATGGCAAAGCTTCAGTCTTCAGTGTCATATGATATTTCAAAAATCATTCAAAAATACACCTGTGCTGCTTAATATTCCCATGGAACCCTGAACATTTTCCAGGATTCTTTGATGAATAGAAAAAAAAGATTGATAGTTAGCATGAATCTCTATATCTCACTAGCAGCAATAAATATATACAATACACAGCGAGTACACCCCTCACATTTTTGTAAATATTTTATTATATCTTTTCATGTGACAACACTGAAGAAATGACACTTTGCTACAATGTAAAGTAGTGAGTGTACAGCTTGCATAGCAGTGTAAATTTGCTGTCCCCTCAACATAACTCAACACACAGCCATTAATGTCTACGCCACTGGCCACAAATGTGAGTACACCCCTAAGGGAAAATGTCCAAATTGGGCCCAAAGTATAAATATTTTGTGTGGCTACCATTATTTTCCAGCACTGCCTTAACCCTCTTGGGCATGGAGTTCACCAGAGCTTCACAGGTTGCCACTGGAGTCCTGTTCCACTCCTCCATGACGACATCACGGAGCTGGTGGATGTTAGAGACCATGCGCTCTTCCACCTTCCATTTGAGGATTCCCCACAGATGCTCAATTGGGTTTAGGTCTGGAGACATGCTTGGCCAGGCCCTCAGCTTCTTTAGCAGAGCAGTGGTCGTTATCATGTTGTAATACTGCCCTGCGGCCCAGTCTCCGAAGGGAGGGGATCATGCTCTGCTTCAGTATGTCACAGTAAATGTTGGCATTCATGGTTTCCTCAGTGAACTGTAGCTCCCCAGTGCCGGCAGAACTCGTGCAACCCCAGACCATGACACTCCCACCACCATGCTTGACTGTAGGCATGACACACTCGTCTTTGTACTCATCACCCGGTTGCCGCCAAACACGCTTGACACCATCTGAACCAAATAAGTTTATCTTGGTCTCATCAGACCACAGGACATGGTTCCAGTAATCCACGTCCTTAGTCTGCTTGTCTTCAGCAAACTGTTTGCGGGCTTTCTTGTGCGTCATCTTTAGAAGAGGCTTCCTTCTGGGACGACAGCCATGCAGACCAATTTGATGCAGTGTGCAGCATATGGTCTGAGCACTGACAGGCTGACCCCCCACCCCTTAAACCTCTGCAGCAATGCTGGCAGCACTCATTCGTCTACTTCCCAAACACAACCTCTGGATATGATGCTGAGCACGTGCAGGGAACCTGTCCTGTTAAACCGCTGTATGGCCACCGTGCTGCAGCTCAGTTTCAGGGTCTTGGAAATCTTCTTATAGCCCACGCTATCTTTATGTAGAGCCACAATCTCAGAGAGTTCTTTGCCATGAGGTGCCATGTTCAAGTCAAGTTAAGCTTTATTGTCATTCCGCTATATGTGGGTACATACAGTGGAACGAAACGTCATGCCTTACAGGACCACGGTGCAACATAAATACAGGCATGCAACAATGAAGTAAAAAAGAACACTATAAACCTATACACAACTAACCTACTGACAGATTTTGCCTATAAATATACTATATATAAATGTTACCCTGTCTGTAGACTAAAAAATACAAACTATACAAACTGTACGAATGCTTCAAAAGAATACTCTACATGTGCAGAGAGAAACATCGTAAGTCAAGCAGCTGGCTGGTGAACAGTGTAAGGTGATTTGTAGTGCATGAGCATGTAAACATACATATACTATCGAGTCTTTTGTGGGATATGTACACACAGTAATGTGTGAAAAGTGTCTAGTGCGAGTAGAGGAGAGTGTGTTACTACAGGTGGTTTGTACAGGCCCACTCACCTGTATGTAGCACACTTCGAATTGCACAAAAAACTTCCAGGAACTTCCAGTGACCAGTATGAGAGAGTGAGAGTGATAACACCACATTTAACACACCTGCTCCCCATTCACATCTGAGACCTTGTAACGCGAACGAGTCACATGACACCGGGAGAGAAAATGGCTAATTGGGCCAAATTTTGACATTTTCACTTAGGGGTGTACTCAGTTTTGTGGCCAGCGGTTTAGACATTAATGTGTGTTGAGTTATTTTGAGGGGACAGCAAATTCACACTGTTATACAAGCTGTACACTCACTACTTTACATTGTAGCAAATTGTAAATTATTTAGTGTTGTCACATGAAAATATGTAATAATATATTTACAAAAATGTGAGGGGTGTATTCACTTCTGTGAGATACTGTACAATATACATATAATATATGCATACTTGCATGTGTGTATTGAACCAAAGGATAGCATAACAAATGACTGTGCACAGTTATTGACACAGTTTATTACAGTTTATATGCAGCTGAAAGCTAATAAATGCACATTCTGAGCAATGTGACATGGTATCTTTCTCATTTCACCATGTCTATGTATTCAGAACCAATCACTCTGACAGTCCACCTGAGAGCTGACTCAACTTATACGCCTGCAACACCCACAGGCCTGCTGCTCACACACAGGAACTTAACCGGTTACCGTTTTTTCTCACTGTGCCTCCTCTATTCTTCTCATCCATCTTTTTTTGTCTCTCTCTCTTTCTGCCTTACATTTTCTTCTTCAAAGTCTGCATCTCTGGCTGCCTGCTGAGAGGGGTGTTGAGAAAGTTAATTTTAGTGTTGGCCTTATATGCTATGCTTGGCCTGTCTCAGTCAGCACCTGCCCCAGCTTTGATACGGGGTGACAGTCTGCCTGATTCATCTGCCCAGGAGCTGTCAGTCAAACGGCCAGTCATAGGCATTGTAGTCAACACAGAGACACCCCAGAGCACCAGGCTAACCAGAGGCAGGTCACACATGACAAATTACGGAGACCCTCATTCTTTTTTCTCATAATAATTTAGTGATTATATTGTCTGTTATAGCATGTGATGTGTGAATAGAACTGAATGGGCAAGTGGTGAACCGAGCCAAATTTCACTGGTAAAAAGATGATAAAGCTATTATTTCCCTTACAAATAAATGATTCATGGTGTTTTTTATAATATTTTTTTATCCCTTGGTAAACTAAACAAAGCACACTGAATCAGGCTTACAGTGTGTTTATTGATAAATGGAGGATGTCATTGGTTTTCTGAGAGCTCCACACAGAGTAAAAAGCATTACATTTTTTATCTAATTTAAGTTTTATATATTTTTTCAGACGATTCAGAGAGTATTAAGCCTTTACATTTTATTACATATGGTAATAGAAAGGAAATTATTTATAATATACACACCTGCAGTGTAAAAAAGCTGCTGAATATTTTTGTCAGCACATCTTGACTCCTCTCAAGAACTAAAAGCGTTTTGACTGATCGTGAACTTAGGAGAACTAAAAGAGAACAAGCTACTATTTCTACGCAGTACTTTACTTATTAATTTATGTCACTTTATCACATAACTTCCCCCTAATTATTACACAGCTCTCCAAAATACTCGATTCTGATTGGTCAGTCTCAGCACTGTATAATAAACACTAAAACCAATAGTTTTTGTTCAGTTGTCTGTTCATTTGTTGTATGTAATAAGCAGGAAAATAAACAATAGAGTCAGTTGGTTATTATAGCATATGAAACCCGGACAGAATCTAGAAGGATACAAGACCTGATCCTGAGATCCTCCTGTCAGGGTTTATTTTGTGATAATGCCTGGTACATTATCCCTTACGTAAACTTACTTATTCTCACTCTGCTGAATAATATTCCTGTGAATCAGGGGCCTGCAGAGATGTGTTGACTGAAGTGAAATTGTGTTCGTCAGACGAGTGCTGTCACTTGTTTCAGATGAGACGTGAAACAAGATGTGCAAATGTTCCTTTAAGAGGAAAATTTGTTTTAGGTATTTGTGATTCAGGTTAATTAATATTGATAGATCATCCTCTGGCAAAGAACTGGTTGAATCACGTTTTGAGAAAATAACAGCACAATTAGCTGTTCTGTGTCATTGTCTGCACATTCTGAATCTTCATCACTGTCTTTTATCAGGGGAGAGGTATTCTGAATGAGTAATACACAGAAGATACGTTTTTTTTGTCGATCATTGTCACCAAATGAAGAATCAACTCTTTGGTGTCGATGAGAACTCAGATAATTTCTCATCAACATCAAAAGCAAAATCACAAAGCCTTCTGAAATTTCAAAAGTTTTCTCATTCACAAATTTCATTGGGCAGAAAAAAGAAAGCATGAACAAAGCCTTTGTTGAATTACATCTGGATATGAAGTATAGTAATATGAAGTATAGAGGCAGGTAACATTATTGAATAGCATTTCTGACAAAAGCACCACAGATTCAACTGCTGCCTGCTGTTGTGGGAAAGTTCTCAGGCTGTATGTATATTTGAAGTACACAGAAACAACGTCAAACCATGAACACTTAAAGTAACATTTTTTTAATTGTAATTACACTGTACAATGTGGAATAATTTTTATTTGACAGCTCTAAAGGGCCAGTTTACCCCAAAATGAAGATTCTGTCAACATTTACTCCCCCTCATTTTGTTCCAAATCTGCATGTTTTTCTTCTCTCTGTGGAAAATGAAATAATATATTTGAAAGAATACTGGGAACCAAACAATATTGGAGCCCATTGATTTCCTTTGTGAAGATATTGTTCTCAAAATATTTTTTCTGGTGTTCCACAGAAAAAAGAAAGCCATAAAGTTTTGGAACAACACAAGGAGTAAATAATGACCAACAGGGCCATCGCTAGTGGGGTGAAAGGTGGTGATGATGATAGGGGCCCACGGCTGAGGCCCCCCACCCCCCGGCGATCTCAACCGACTGGCTGAGGCCAGCCTAAAAAGACGCTCCGAACAGATGGCCACTGCTGCGTGTTGTCACGAAAGCTTATCATTTGCACGTGTTTTTAAGCCTTGCCAATTTAAACATTCAAAAGAATTTAAAGCATTCAAACAAAAGACGCGGAAAAGCTCAAATGAGTACTCTCGCGCCGTGTTCGGTGCACACGCATAGAGCCGCGTCTCACAGACAGCAAGACCGAACCGAGCTCTCCTTTGCCTCCTCCTGCAGCTGAACGAACAAATACAAATCACAGTTTAAACATGCAAACAGAAAAAGATGTGAAAGAGCCCAATTCAGCACCAGCGCACTGTGTTCTGTGCATACAGGGCGCACGCAGACATGTCTCAAATCGCTTGAACATCGAATTTGCCTCTTCTTGCTCTTGTACCGACAAATACATATAAAATACCCGTCTTGGAGAGTATCCTCAAAAAAACTGTTGTTTATGTCTTAAGTGAAAGTAATCAGTTGAGAAAGAAATTGGATGTGCATTATTATATTGGATGCATTGTCTCTTAAAGTGACCGCGCCTAATTTACTAGAGCAGTCGGTGTCCTTTATATTAATCCAAGAAAATGAAAGAAATAATCACTGCTCTTGACTAAATTACTTTGTAGTTTTAACAATAATGAATCCACAGTCAAACCAAAAATTATTCAGACACCAGATTTAATTTGTGATATTTTTTTAATAGTGGGTGCAGCACTATTACTCATTTATGTAAGTGCGTATAGCAAAATAAAGTAAACTGTGACATATTTTACCCAAAAAATCTTCATACAACGGACTACCAGTAAAATTGATAAAAAAAAAAATGATTCTGACACTTTATTATTATTCAGACCTGACCATGTTTTGTTTAAGTGTTTTTTCTTTAATTGCTAATGCGGCCTTTTTACAGACTGAACCAAATTAAGCATTGCTTGGTAATTGGTCAACAAAGTATTGATAGTTGTGTAAATATTGTCATACTAACAGTTGTCTGAATTTTTGGTTGATTGTAATCCATTATAAAAGTTATCTGACATGATCAAGATTCATTTGTTCTGACACAGTTAATGACTCAGAACAGTTTCTAACCCTGAGTTCTTGTCATATTTTATTACCATTTTCTAAACTATAGCAAATAAACTCTGATAATGTGAGAAATGCTAAAGGTGTCTGAATACATTTTGGTTTGACTGTATATTACATTTTTATGGTGAAGACTATGCAGTGCTATTTTACATTTGATTATTCGGTTTCTGTACCTGGACACCTACACACTTGAAAAAACATTGTGTAAACAGCTCAAATAAATAAATTGAATGAACATACAAATGAAACAATTTCAAACAGGGCCCACTGGTACAACCTGCACTGGGGCCCTGCAAACCCCAGCTACGGCCCTGATGACCAATGTCATTTTTGGGTGAACAATTACTTTAAATGTAAGTCGTAAAAAGAGCTGAAAATATGTTCTTACCCCTCTAAACATTCGACAAGCTAAAACTAAGAAACAATTTGATAGATATAATGTCCATAATAAGGATTTTTAATTAATGTTTCTAAGTTTCTAGTTAAAAGTGTTTATTACATTCTTTGCAGAATCGAGTATTATAGCTGAACACCACTGCTACGCACTGGAAGTTGCACAAACAACATTTAAATAGAGCTTTAAAAGTCCATGAATATCCTCATCTGAGTCCGAGTTTGATTTAATCATGATTGTTTTAGAAATGGAGGAGTGCAATGCTGCCTGACATCTCCAGAGGCACTGAACCTCAAACTAAGCTCATCTTTTGATTGAACTATATAAAACCCATTATTTCACAGCAATACTACGGCGATTACAGATCAGCGTAACTGCAGAATCAATGTTTTCCTCTCAGCTCAGGGTAGATCCCTCAGGATTCGTCGTCAGTTTTAATAA
Organism: Ptychobarbus kaznakovi; assembly: GCA_027422405.1. Lineage (NCBI taxonomy): Eukaryota > Metazoa > Chordata > Actinopteri > Cypriniformes > Cyprinidae > Ptychobarbus > Ptychobarbus kaznakovi. Next base: position 16,795,984 of record CM049805.1, read on the forward strand.
TGTGGAACAGCGTGATGTTGAACAGTACCTGGTGGCCATTGTTCCAGCCGTAAAGTGTGCGATCCCTGGCGTTGTAATCCAGCATGGACATGTGAAAGTATTGGTTATGGATGGGGATGTCCATGTACTCATAGGTAGAGGTTTTGGTGGAATAAGAGTAGTATACCTTAGCACCGGTCAGGTGGGAGTTGGTGATGTATAGCGTGCCGCAGATCATGAAGGACTCACCTGCGTTCCGTTTGGAGTATTCTGTGTTCCAAGAGTTCAGCACTTGGATGGTCAGAGGATCCAGCTGGCTGATCACTATATTCCCTGCATTCTGATTGGTGGCATAGATGGCCCATAAACCGAGCTCATCGGCCATCAGGTCAATGTCTGAGAATCCGCCCCAGGTGTACGGGTAGACGTTGTGGAATCCGGCGGACTCAAGCGCTCTTTGGGTCATTACCCGGCCACTTTCAAAGCTGTATCTGACAATGATGTTGCTCTGGTATTTGTTGTAGTACAGGGAGCCGTTGTAGACCACATGATTAGTTCCTGCCCAGTGGAACGGAAGGTTATAGGTTCTTGTCACGACCCCAGACACAAAGTCGCTAACCGATTTGTACTCACGGACAATCTTGTTGTTTGTATAGCTGTCCATGTACCAGACCTGCATTAGAACATTACAATTGTGATAAATAATGTTTGAAACTTGTATTTGTATGCATTATTTATAGAGCACAACATAAGAAGTAAAACTCCATACAGAAATTGATTTTTAAAGATAAACCCATAAATAGTTATTCTTCAGCAGAAGACATAAATCAGTGTGACATGAAAATCAAACTTAAAATTGTAAAACAAAAAAAGAAGTGGCTTAACAACTGCATGGAGTGCACAAACCATCATATTGAAGTGAGAAATTATATACATCTATACAGTAAAACTTATATTAACATAGTACAACTATTTTAATACATTTTAAAATGTGATTTATTCCTACAGTGACAAATTTAATTTTATGCATTTTTTATTATCAATGCTGAAAATAGTTGTGCTGCTTAATATTTATTGTGGAAACCATGATACATTTTTTACTCAGAATTATTTGGTGAATAGAAATGTCAAAAGAACAACATTAACATTATTTACAATTTTTGTAACAAATTAAAGTTTTTATTGTTACTTTTGATCAATTTAATATGTCCTTGCTGAGTAAAATAAATTATAATTTTTGAAAACAAAAAATAAGATTCAATTATTTATATTAAGTTTTATTTGTATGAATTAATGTAAAATAAATCATATACAATTTTATTTAATTATTTTTTTTTTTTAAATTAATATTAAATGACAGTCTTGTATTTTTGTCTCTTTTTCTATCTTTTTTCTTCTTTTGCTTCAAATCAAAGTTTATAAGATGTTATTGTTCTCAGAGCTGTTGGTTTTGTTCATATCTTTGAACTCTTTATTTAATGTTATTTTTATGGATACAAATAATGGAAAACTAGTTCCTGGAAGCAACGCTGCTGAAAAGTGGGCAAACACTGTGGCATAGTCATAAATTATTACCTTGTTGTTCTTAGGTGAAGCCTGAGGGTCTGTCATCCAAGCTCCAAACCTCGTTCCTGATGTCTTTACAGTGATGGGCCCCGTGATTTTCATCAACTTACCACATGCTGACACAATGAAGAACGACAAGTAATGTCAGCTGCTATATAAGCATGTCAACACATCTTGAACTTTAAAGGAACACATAACATATCACACAAGGAAATACCACGAAAGTCATGTTGAGTTCAACTCACTGAGTTTGTTCATACAGTTCCTCAGTCTTCCCTCCAAGCCGAGGACCCTTTGCTGGAGCTCCTCATAATCATACGCTCCTATCTCCTCCTGGATAGCAGTCAGCACCAGAGACAGGTTCCTGATCTCCTCCTTGAACTGGGAAATGAGTGTGGCGTCAGTCTTGTACTGCTCCAGCACTGGAATCAGCGGCTGCAGTTCGTTCATCTTTTCCTTCAGCTCCTGCAAAACCAGACAGACATTTAAATAAAAATCACATGAGAGGAGATTTGCTTACATTAACAGAATTGACTCAGCTGGCCCGGTAAACAGCAAGATGCTCTGAACAATGACATGTTAGTAATGATATTACGGTTTGGAAATAAAACATGACCTTTAGAGGTTTACAGGATTTCCAGGAATGCTGAACCGCATGTGGCCTTTTCAAACGTTTGTGAAGGATAAAGACAAGAAGCTTTTAAGATTTCGTCACTCTTGGAGAGTAATGGCAAGAATGTGGCTCTTTCAAACCGTTCTATTTGTATGAGAAAGGACCATTGATTTTCTCTGAGGCATGACTTTAATGGTAGCCCACCTGAAAGTTTTTAGTCAATAATGTTCTTCGGTTCGACTCGATTTGTCTAAACTTAGATCGGAGTCCTTTCATCTGGCTCTCCATTTTCATGACATACTGGAAGTCCCTCTGGGTCCTCAGGTTCAGCACTTCGATTGACTGCGACATGTTCTGAATCTGAAGAGAGGAAGACGGGCCGAAATGAAGTTAGGATCCATTAATCATTCTTTGAACTGCAAACAGGAAGATGCGATAGATTTAAATGATATTGTCAACTGGTGTAAATCAGCCCTGACACCATGTCTCCAAGGATTTATGCATTTCCATAATTCCACTCAACGCAACCAAAGCAAAGACGGAGAGACAGGACAAAAATGAGACTATAAATGGGTTAACCCTATTACTTCCTTCACTATCATCCACAAAACAAAGAAAGACACAAAGGGGCCGATAACTATTGCAGAATTTTTGCAGTAACAGAGAAGAAAAGCGTAGGAAGTAGAAACAAGAGGGGGCCTAAAACACCCTTCAGGCCTTTCTACATTACCGTCATCTTTATGCTCCTCCACAATCAGCTGCAGAGAAGCTGCCCGTGGCATTCTTAATAGATGACAATGGCGCGCAGTCGAGCATAATGCTTTCAATTTGCTCAAATGAGAGCTTTTGTTATCTAAACCAGATCTCAATATAAAGCGACTTTAGAGTACTTAGACACACATTATGTGCACACACACCTTCTCCAGTAGCTGGCGGAGCTGTCTGCTCTTTGCATCTCTGGAGCACAAGTTCTGTTCTGGTGCCACCACCGTACAGATGCAACGGCCGTCGGCATCCTGCGCTGAACTGTACACCTGCCAGCCTTCCTTTGGTCTGACGGTCTGTACACAAATACACACAGGCATGCATGGCATATCTTGGTGTCTGCAGTTTACAATTTAAAATTCTACATGACATTCTTAATGCAATGAATTTTAATGACACATAATGCAACATAATCTGATTTTCATGCCTCAAGCATGCTTTAAGCAGCAGAGTGATACTGAAATGTTGATATTTAGTGAGAACTACAATAAACGTGCATGGCACACTATTCACTTCCAGTGCTTCATTTAATTATGCTTTTTCAGTTTATAACTTATTGCATTTGTTATATGGAGAGATGATTGAGTAAATATGCAAATCATTTTTAAATATGCATATCTTTTGTTTTGTGTGTAGATCTGGGGAGTCTAAGTTTTTGTTACAATTAATAGCCTGCTTCAAATTTCTTTGATCCCACAAGCATGGCTTTCATTTATTATTTCATTATAGCATGTCCAGCTATCCGGGTAAAATGATTTTAAGAATAAATCGAGTAAATCTGGCCATCCCAGATGCAAAGTAGTTTGTTTCTTCATCAGCAAATATTTGGAGAAATTTAACCTTAGATCACTTGCTCACCAATGGATCATCTGTAGTGAATGGGTGCCGCCAGAATCTGAGTTCAAACAGCTGATAAAAACATCCACAAGACTTGAGTCCATCAATTAACATCATATAAATTGAAAAGCTGTGTGTTTGTAAGACACTAATAAAAATAAGAAATGTTTAACTTCAAACTGTTGCTTCTCGTTAAAATGTCCATAATATTGATTTCTCCAGAGAAAAAGTCATCTCAGCTGAATCAGGAGAGAAATATGCATAGAACAGGCACAGTTTACAAACAAAAACAGTCCAAACAAGTTCTAGACAAACATGTTGGTGAATTTTGATTTGAGTGGACAACAGAAGATTAACTTTTTCACTGGAGGAAATATTATTATGGATTACGGATTAAGTAAAAAAAACACCTTAACAATTGATAATGGATGCAGATTTTCACTTCACACATTAATTTCTGGACTAGAGTCCAGTGTGAATTACCTGTAGATTATTGTGAAGTTTTTATCAGCTGTTTGAACTCTGACGGCACCCATTCACTGCAGAGGATAAATTGGTGAGCAAGTGATGTAATGGTAAATTTCTCCAAATCTGTTCTGATAAAGAAACAAACTCATATACATCTTGAGATAGCCTGAGAGTACATTTTCAGCAAACTTTCATTTTTGGGTGAGCTATTCCTTTAAATATTTTGTCTCTGACTTTATAAGACTCTATATGGCTACATTTGAAATCATATAATAACATCACAGGAGAAATATCATGCAGTTACTGTGTATTCCACTGAATTTAAGTTTCCATTCACACTGATTCATCAGAATTCTGAAAGCAATTCAAGCACACGCCACTAAAACGTGGCAGGCCATAAATAGCATGTTTTGACGACAAATAGCACCCCGTCGCAGCACCTTCATGATAAAGCCTCTCTCAGTATTCCTCCCCCCAATTTCCCTAGATTGTCTGCATCAATAAAGGCGCTTTGTAAACACCCACATTCATTTCTCCACTCTCGCAGCGGGCTCTGAAAGGCCGGCTCTGGGGACTAGCCTTTTACAGGCGAGCTGAAAAAGAGAGTTCTTTACACACTCTGGCACACTTCCTGATGCTGCTGCAACTAACAACTAACTGCAATTTCAGCAAATTGTAACATATCCAAGTTGGATGGTTACTTCCTGCTAGTTCAATGAAATATGAGCAGAGGGATTCTGCTCCTCAAATAAGACCTGCAGCTGGGTTCATTAAGACTGGATGAGAGATCCTCATGACACTTTCACTGATACTACGGATTTCTTTTATTTCCGGTCACGAATTGCATGAAATTCATGCACATGACAAATTATTGGCTGTGCCTCAACGATGCAGATCTGATCTTGACCCAGTGCTAAAATATACCCATTTGGGATTGTGTACAGATTAATAGTAGTGCTGAGAATAGACTCAGAAGACTGAGGAAGAAAAAACATTTGCTAATTTAAATATTGTATCATTGCCATATACTGTAGATTACTAATGAACTCTCAATTTAACACAATACATTACTACTATATTAGTATAACAATACTTTAAAGTATGTTAAAATTAAGTTAAAATGTGTTGTGTACACACAATGCATGTAATTACTGCACTTATAGGTTATTATTGTACTATTTACTGTAGTAAACATCCATCTTAGAGAGATGAAACAGTATGCAGAAAATGCAAATCTCTTGATCATTTCAACACAAAGAACAACATGTACACAATACACTGTATGACATGTTTTATATTTTAATGCAAACATATAGCATTTACCTAAACACTAGACACTTTATATAAAATGTATCCAAAACCGAAGGTGAAATAAACCCATTCAAAGCCAATTCTCAATACAGGCGGATGTTTACAACCTTCATAACAACAGCAGAAATAAGATAATTCTTGCTGAATTATTTACTGTACAAAAGCACATTCGCTGTAACAGAATTAAAAAGCTCTAAAAATATAATTTGTGATCAATTGTGCTGCAATCATAGAGGAAAGTTATAGAAAATGAGACTTTTCCGCTTTTGAATTACATTTTTAAAGTATCCCACATCTATCCGGATTTTAACCCTGCTAAGTTTTTATTGCATTTCTTTTCTCTTTCTCTCTGAGATTGCCATTAAAAGGATATTATCGCATAAACAGACCTTACTAGATACATTGCTTTTTTGTCACTTTGCAGATATCCCGTTCCCATGACTCAGTGGTATAGTAGCGGGGCATGTCAAGTAAAGTCGGGAAGGTGCGCATCACTCACCGCGGAAGGGCAGTAGCCGAGCAGAGCGAGCAAACACAGCGGTTTCAGCACCACGAACAGCGCCCGCATTCTGCCTCCAGTCTCCCTCCTCCGTCTCTCCTACAACCTGCTTCAGTCTCCGATGTTTCAGATCGAGCTTCTCCTCAGTATCTTGGGATCGGAGACCCTCGACAGAGCCGCGGAAAGGGCGTGCGCTGTCATAGCCGCCCCGGGCGCAGAAAAGTTTGAGAGGTGTGGACTCTCAGCGGATATTACATCATTAGAGCATTTCTGTGCGGGGTTGCTCATTCATTACTCGAACTAAAATATATCCAAGAGTAACTCAAAGAGATAAAATAACGACGTTTATATCTGTACAATGTAAGGAGTAAAGATTAAACATCATCAAAATGTCCATTGGGATAGAAATCGTGAAGAATCGAACGATTCTGGCTCCTAATGTAGGAGTCCTAAACAATACAATTAAGGATTATTTTAGCAGTTTAGAACAAAATGTATTTGGAAATAAGAACTGCGATTTAATTTTACCCTTTTAACGTGACTTAAATGTAATAGAATTGGTAATATCTAAGTTATAGCCGATGTTATGTTATGAAACAAGAAGGTGGTAACATAATTCATTCATTTTTTAAACCATCACTGATTTCAGCAAAACACATAACGTGTAGCCTATCTTTCGTTCCACATTGTTATGTGAACAACCATTCAGTAACTGACAAGGATTTTAAGTCTCACGAGTAGGGTATATCAATTTTGGCTTCATTTCCAGTAACACATAGCCTAGTAGGCTTATCGTCCATTAAGTGACTCAGAATTCAGTAATTGCCCAACTAAAGGTTCACACGAAGGACGATTATTACTAGGATAATAACTATTAAGTTTAAACAGTCGTTCTAGTTCTATGAGAATGCGGAAGTCCACCCCACACGATTTGGTGCGGTGGCGTATATTCACCAAAAGCCAAGGTATGGCGAACTCAGATGACGTCTTCAAATTCCTTCGACGTGACAAGTGTGTGTGGCGCGTCCACAGATGAATCACCCATAACCTAGCTTTGATCATTACACAGCAAATGGGATTAGACCACTTTAAAGTACAATAGCTACTTTTCTTGGAATTTCCATCAGCCAAAATAATTTTATTAAAAAATATATTATTCCAACACTTTAAGATCAAAAGCCTGAATATTATCCTATTTTCAATGTCATGACTAAAACCTATTTTTTGTTCATCCTCCAAAGACTAAACGTTTCAGGATGTAGGAAAACTTACACTTTTATAAAAAAAATATAAAGACATAAAATTACCACTACAACCAGTAGATGGATTTTTTTATAACATTAAAAATCAATTTTTGACACTTTTTGTAATAAATAATATATTTATTATATATTAATAAATAATATATAATACATTTCTTTATAATAACTGAAGCTGTCAGTCAGTTCAGTGCAAACTCATTGAGTGCGAAAACTATCTTGAATCTATGAGACAAAACTTCACAATTAAACTTTTATTTACATTGTGTATCCACTTTGTTATAATGAGAGAATTTGTGCGCATGTAAAACTTCTGCTAAACAAACCCATTCAGTGTTTAAGAGATACTTTCTCCAGCTAATGAACAATAAAAACAACAGCCAAATGGCAGCCAATAAAAATGAATTCTTATTTGGAGAGCTTGAGCATTTAAAGCTGCAGCAGTGCACGCTTATGGCAAACAGAACATTTAGAAACATGAAGTCTAGAATACTTAAAAATCCAAATGACGTATTTTGAAATATGAATATAAATAAAAAAAGATACAAAATATAGTTGCATGACATTTCTCTTTTATTGTGTATTAATGTACATTACTGCATACAGTAGGAAAGGTAAATTGAAGGTAGCCTAATATAAAAGGTCAGCTCACAATTGGAAAACAAGTATCTCTATATATCATCTACAGACCTGAATATGTTAAAATTGCTTCATCAGAAGTTGGAGCATAATTTCACTGTGCATCTGCTCACAGTCTCAATTAGTTGCTTGGCAACATGTGTGGTTAGTCTGTCCTTTTTTTAGAGGTAGGCTTCTGTCTTTATCTGCTCCTTTATCAAAAGAGAAAACTTTTCTTACTTTAGTGTCATACCAGTTTACAGTCAATGTTAGTGAAATTACACTCATTTAGAGACATTACAGAACAATCAAAAATACGTTGGCTTTGAATGATGCAAGCAGTAATTTTAATCCAGTAATGCTTCACTGAAACCTGACACCACCAGCTGGGGCCAGAAACAAATGCCAGGATGAGCAGGGCATATCTGTGTTCATAGATAGCCATGTTATGATGTTTGGTTTAATTAACTTAGTGGTGTGTAATGGCAAATTTTACCCAAGTGCAGCAATAATACATATCAAAGTCCCTTTAAATGGTAATTATTGTATGTATAGACAAGGACATACCTGTATGTATACTTTAAAAACCTACTCTCCTTTCTTGCAGAAGCTGCAGAAGTCACCTTGGTCTTTCCAGGAGGTTCCCACCCCCTCGAGCACACATCAATCTAGCTATGTATCAAAGCTCAAAGCAGCTGCAGACAGACATCTCAGAGACTGTCTTCAGACCGCAAGCCAACATGTGTCAACGAGTATAGAGAGAGAGAGAGAGAAAATAAATACATATAATAAAAAATCAAGAACCATGCCCTAATGAGGAGTTATTGTTCTCATTATTCTATGCATATATATACAGGCATATTTTCAACACTTGGATAGAAGAAAGGATGAAATGTGAACTAGCAAAAAATGTACAGTCAGCCAGTCATCATTGCTAAATAAACCTTGTCAGAGAGAGTTTTGTTTTGCATGAGGTACAGACAGTTGACTGTACATTATCCCGCTTACACAGCTACTCATCAAATAAATATATAAAAACATAAAATATTGATCTTGAAATTATATATCAGGCCTGTCTTAAAGCGTTCACTAATAAGCTACAATGTAGAAAAAACGTACTATCTGTACCTTCTGCAGGGCCGGCCCAAGCCTTTATGGGGCCCTAAGCAGAATTTTATTTGGGGGCCCCTTGGTGCCGCCAATATGACTGGTTATTGTCTAAGCTAGATTATTCATACACTATAAATCTAACACACCCATTATCAGTTTTGTTTGTTGTAGCTTTGCTGCGAACATCATACCATTGTCTGCCTGCCATGTTTTTTCCCTTCTGTGATTTTTAATTGTAACAACTGCAAACTTACAAGAGTGGTCAGGTGTTAATTTGCACTTTAACATTCAAAGTGTTAAAGTATTAAGTGGTATACTTAATGTGGTGTGCTGAAAAGTAGCTAAATAAACCAGCAGACAATGCATTTACAGAACAGAATGTTATTTTAAAAACATAAATATTAATCAAAGTTGTACTTTTATTACAAGTCATACTTTTTATAATAATTATATACATTTATATATATAAAATAAATATAATAAATAAACACAAGCAGAGAGCATCTGTAGATATAAAACAACAACTCTTAATCTACATCTAGCTACTTGAGGCATAATGATATTGGAATATAATAGCAAAGACACACTAAGGTAAATAATGTTAAGCTGTTATCAGTTTATGAAACAGAAGCTTATTTTTATTACAAAAAATATATACACAGGAAAGTTATTTTTACGCAGAAGACAAAAACTTTCTTCTAAAACTAAGTAAAATGTTATATTATAATAGGCCTATATTAAGAAGTGTATTTGCTGATGTTTTGATGTTCAAACATGAACTTCCCTAAAACAAAAATATACCCTACCTAGGCTATGCTAATTAACTGTGGGGCTTGGGGTGTTCTGATCTGGGGTGCGTTTCCCAAAAGCAACCATCGTCGTAAGTTCCGTCGTTACCAATAGAGTTCAATGATGCTTTTGCCAAACACACCCCTGATCAGTGATGCGTTTCCGGTCGCAAGTGCTGTCTTAGCTAATGATGGTTTTGAGAAACGCACCACTGATTTGTGCCACAAACCCCCATGTTACATTTGAATTGATCCCCCTATTGCCCTTCACCCCCAAAACGCGATCGATTTTAACCCTTTGACGCACCACGCTTTGGCTGGCGCTGAGCCAGAGAGAATAAGAATTTTGGTGCCGTCAGAATAAGAGTCCAAACATCTGATATCACAATAATCCACACGACTCCAATCCATTAGTTAACATCTACTGAAGTGTAAAGCTGCATGTTTGTAAGAAACAAATACATCACGTCTATAATCTAATAATGCTTTCTCCTGTGAAAAAGTCTGTCCCCTGTTGTCCTCTAACATCAAAATCTACTGACATAACTGTTTTCACTTGTAAACAGTGTTTGATCTGTACATATTTCTTTTTTGATTCAGACTGGAGAAAGCAATATTATGGATAGAGGACTCACATTTTAGCCAGAATTGATGGCTTAAAGGTAAAAACATCTTAATGATAGATTTGTTTCATACAAACATGCAGCTTTTCACTTCACATTTACATTTACTGATGGACTGGAGTCATGTGCATTGTTTTTAGCAGCTGTTTCATTAGTGAGCGAGTGATGTAAAGCTACATTTCTACAAATCTGTTCCGATGAAACTAACTGTCATCTTGGATGGCCTGAGGGTGACTAAATTGTTGGGTGAACTATTCCTTTATAACTCAGCCCTGCATGGGAGGCATTGACTGAGACAATAGATGGCACCAGTAGTGTTTGTATGAAACAAGAGGGAGCGAGAAGTTTACGGTGTGAGATGAGAGACATCTAAGTTGCGTCGGTTTCACTTACCCAGATCAGTGTTCATATGGACTACTGTGATATCAGGGAATTGATAGTGTGACTGACAATTAATAATGAAGTATTCCATTGAGCTGTGTACTAATAGCTATAATCAATATAAATTGTGAATTTACAAAAGAATACAAGCTGTTAACCCATAAAGTCACTTGTCCTAGAAAGCACTTAAGCTCATACAGAAATAATTTTCAAAGCTGCTTTCTTTTAATCCACATGACACTCGACACATACACAATACAAAGTTTTGTTCTTTGCCTATGCAATATTTGTCTTTCTACTCATTTAAACTAGATTTGCGCAATCTCTTAACCTTCGCACACAAGCACATGTCAAAGCAGGTGTCTATTGTTGTTGCTGCCTCAAGGAATTTGTTGTTATGTCATCTCTGTTTTTTTCTGTCTATAAAACTATGGCTTGGGCTAGTGTTATAAAACTTTGTGGTCAAAGTAATTAGTGCCAAAAAAACATGTAGGGATATCTATTTTTTCTCACAATACTGAGTTTATATCTCATAATTGTGACATTTTCACAATTATGAGGAAAAAAGTAATCTACAGTATCTCACAGAAGTAAGTACACCTCTCATATTTTTGTAAATATTTTATTATATCTTTTCATGTGACAACACTGATGAAATGACACTTTGCTACAATGTAAAGTAGTGAGTGTACAGCTTATATAACAGTGTAAATTTGCTGTCCCCTCAAAATAACTCAAAACAAGCCATTAATGTCTAAACCGCTGGCCGCAAAAGTGAGATCACACCTAAGTGAAAATGTCCAAATTGGGCCCAAAGTGTCAATATTTTGTGTGGCCACCATTATTTTCCAGCACTGCCTTAACCCTCTTAGGCATGGAGTTCACCAGAGCTTCACAGGTTGCCACTGGAGTCTTCTTCCACTCCTCCATGAAGACATCATGGTGCTGGTGGATGTTAGAGACCTTGTGCTCCTCCACCTTCCGTTTGAGGATGCCCCACAGATTACCTTTACCCTCAGCTTCTTTAGCAAGGCAGGGGTCATCTTGGAGGTGTGTTTGGGGTCGTTATCATGTTAGAATACTGCCCTGCGGCCCAGTCTCCGAAGGGAGGGGATCATGCTCTGCTTCAGTATGTCACAGTACATGTTGGCATTCATGGTTCCCTCAATGAACTGTAGCTCCCCAGTGCCGGCAGCACTCATGCAGCCCCAGACCATGACACTCCCACCGCAATGCTTGTCTGTAGGCAAGACATACTTGTCTTTGTACTCCTCACCACACACGCTTGACACCATCTGAACCAAATAATTTTATCTTGGTCTCATCAGACCACAGGACATGGTTCCAGTGATCCAGTTCCAGTCTGCTTGTCTTCATCAAACTGTTTGCGGGTTTTCTTGAGCATTATCTTAGAATAATTATTATAGAAGAGGCCTCCTTCTGGGACGACCGCCATGCACACCAATTTGATGCAGTGTGCGGCGTATGGTCTGAGCACTGACAGGCCGACCCCCCACCCTTCAACCTCAGCAGCACTGCTGGCAGCACTCATACGTCTATTTCCCAAACACAACCTCTGGATATGGCGCTGAGCACATGCACTCAACTTCTTTGGTCGACCATGGCGAGGCCTGTTCTGAGTGGAACCTGTCCTATTAAACCGCTGTATGGTTTTTGCCACCATGCTGCAGCTCAATTTTAGGTCTAGGCAATCTTCTTATAGCCTACGCCATCTTTATGTAGAGCAACTTTTTTTTTCAGATCCTCAGAGAGTTCTTTGCCATGAGATGCCATGTTGAACTTCCAGTGACCAGTATGAGAGAGTGAGAGCGATTACACCAAATTTAACACACCTGCTCCACATTCACACCTGAGACCTTGTAACACTAACAAGTCACATGACACAGGGGAGAGAAAATGGCTAATTGGGCCCAATTTGGACATTTTCATTTAGGGGTGTACTCACTTTTGTGGCCAGCGGCTTAGAAATGTGTGTTGAGTTATTTTGAGGGGACAGCAAATTCACACTGTTATACAAGTTGTACACTCACTACTTTACATTGTAGCAAAGTGCAATTTCTTCAGTGTTGTCACATGAAAAGGTATAATAAAATCTAAAAAAAATGTGAGGGGTGTACTCACTTCTGTGAAATACTATAACTTAGATAATTCTGAACTCAGAATTGCAAGATATTAAAGGAATAGTTCACCCCAAAATGGAAATTACCCCATGATTTACTCACCCTCAAGCCATCCTAGGTTGTTTATAATTTTCTTGTTTCTTCTTTCTTTTTAATAAAGGCCTTCAGAAGTGAATTGTTGCAAAAATATCCATGTTTAAAAGTTTAATTTGCAATTAACTCTAAGATGAATTTGGGGAAGAAAAGTCAGAATCGTTAGAAAAAAAGTCACAATTATATTTGTATTCCTTGGGGGAAATAAAACACACACATACAACAAAAAACACACTGGATTGCAAGATCGCCTTTTTCCTTCATAATTGAGAGGAAAAAAAGGCAGAATTGTGAGACGTAAACTCGGAATTAGTGAGAAATTGCGAGAATTGCAAGAAAATGGCAGAATTGTAAGATAAACAGTCAAACTGATTTTATTTGATCTTATTCTATACAATTTTATCCAAATTATATTTTTTATCCTGTGGTGGAAACAGGCTTCCATACAGTACTTAAGCAAGCTGAACGTACAGTGAAAAATCTGCCTACATTATGTGCATTTTATTCTAATGATGAAATTGACAGTAAAGGTACATTTCAATAAATTAGAATGTCGTGGAAAAGTTAATTTATTTCAGTAATTCAACTCAAATTGTGAAACTTGTGTATTAAATAAATTCAATGCACACAGACTGAAGTAGTTTAAGTCTTTGGTTCTTTTAATTGTGATGATTTTGGCTCACATTTAACAAAAAACCACCAATTCACTATCTCAAGAAATTTGAATATGGTGACATGCCAATCAGCTAATCAACGTAAAAAAACCTGCAAAGGTTTCCTGAGCCTTCAAAATGGTCTCTCAGTTTGGTTCACTAGGCTACACAATCATGGGGAAGACTGCTGATCTGACAGTTGTCCAGAAGACAATCATTGACACCCTTCACAAGGAGGTTAAGCCACAAACATTCATTGCCAAAGAAGCTGGCTGTTCACAGAGTGCTGTATCCAAGCATGTTAACAGAAAGTTGAGTGGAAGGAAAAAGTGTGGAAGAAAAAGATGCACAACCAACCGAGAGAACCGCAGCCTTATGAGGATTGTCAAGCAAAATCGATTCAAGAATTTGGGTGAACTTCACAAGGAATGGACTGAGGCTGGGGTCAAGGCATCAAGAGCCACCACACACAGACGTGTCAAGGAATTTGGCTACAGTTGTCGTCAGAGGCGTCTTACCTGGTCTAAGTAGAAGAAGAACTGGACTGTTGCCCAGTGGTCCAAAGTCCTCTTTTCAGATGAGAGCAAGTTTTGTATTTAATTTGGAAACCAAGGTCCTAGAGTCTGGAGGAAGGGTGGAGAAGCTCATAGCCCAAGTTGCTTGAAGTCCAGTGTTACGTTTCCACAGTCTGTGATGATTTGGGGTGCAATGTTTTGAAAACCAACGTCACTGCACCCGTTTACCAAGAAATTTTGGAGTACTTCATGCTTCCTTCTGCTGACCAGCTTTTTAAAGATGTTATTTCATTTTCCAGCAGGATTTGGCACCTGCCCACACTGCCAAAAGCACCAAAAGTTGGTTAAATGACCATGGTGTTGGTGTGCTTGACTGGCCAGCAAACTCACCAGACCTGAACCCCATAGAGAATCTATGGGGTATTGCCGAGAGGACAATGAGAAACAAGAGACCAAAAAATGCAGATGAGCTGAAGGCCACTGTCATAGAAACCTGGGCTTCCATACCACCTCAGCAGTGCCACAAACTGATCACCTCCATGCCACGCCAAATTGAGACAGTAATTAAAGCAAAAGGAGCCCCTACCAAGTATTGAGTACATATACAGTAAATTAACATACTTTCAAGAAGGCCAACAATTCACTAAAAAAGTTTTTTTATTGGTCTTAAGAAGTATTCTAATTTGTTGAGATGTGAATTGGTGGGTTTTTGTTAAATGTGAGCCAAAATTATCACAATTAAAAGAACCAAAGACTTAAACTACTTCAGTCTGTGTGCATTGAATTTATTTAATACACAAGTTTCATAATTTGAGTTGAATTACTGAAATAAATGAACTTTTCCACGACATTCTAATTTATTGAGATGCACCTGTATGTCACATGCACTGTACGCATAACCTGGTGTGTAAAATCTGAAGTATACTTTGTATTTATATGAGGTCTTAGGTGAATTTTCAGTCTAGGGTCTTTATGTAAGTTGTTCTACTGAGAGTCTTCCGAGCATGTTTTCTTTTAAAGAAGAAAGGGACTTTCATCCCAGTATTGTGGAAGATAAAATTCTGATGGTGTTTCACAGTGTACCGAATTAATGATCTCTTCTCTGACACCTGTTTGATTCCAAGAGCAGTCCTGAGGTTGCACAGGTGCAAGCGTAGGACATTTGCTTCCCTTAACAGGTTATCACAAATGGCCTGGTTGCCTTTGATTATACTTCATGTTGTTGTGGCTTCAGAAAAGAACAAACATATTTTGAATGAAAAGAGACTGCGAAGAAAAGAGAGAGAAAAACAGGGAGAAAGAGGCAGTCACACGCGGAGACACTGACCCAGCAGGCTGCAATGTGTGTTGCCTGAATCACGCTAACACATTAACTCTGGGCACGTCTGTGTCTGGCATCTGGCCACAGCTGCTGCCTGCTAGAGCTCTGAATGAAAGGTGTTCCCAACAGGAGCAGGATGCCAGACACATACACACAGGCACCCACACACACACACACACACACACAGAACATTTACGAAGAGACATTATTCATAAGCTGGAGCGGCTCACCAGTCATTACTCAGACAGGAGCTGTCTCAATAAAGGCAAATCAGATGTGCAGATTTATTTTGGACACTTAGGCACATCAAACATGGAGGCGGCAGGGAAGACAAAGATAATGGACTTTCTGCTCGTGGTACATTTGGCAATAAATCCATTTTCATATAACTATCGCTGCGCTCTCCCAGTAAAGCTTTGTATGTGGTATGCTGTATTTAACTTAATCCACGTGGTATTGTTGAACCCGTCAACACCCAAGAAAGCATTACAAGAAAGAATACAAAATAAGATTTTTTTTAAAGAATTAATGGGCATGATGAACACAAACAAGATTTAAGCCTCTGTCAGAAATTTGTGTCCTGTGAAATGAGCTAACTGTAAAATATATCAGCCATGACTAAATAGAAAATGTAATGATGATTAAACAAGTTCTGGATCTGGACAAGAGCAGTGACTCACAGCGGACAAATAAACATTTTTGTCATGTGTAGTTGCTCATCATTTGCTCTTTTCTCCTCCTTCAAATCTGTCATTCCCTAGCTCTTTTTCTGACTCTGTTTGACTATGTTGTTTTTGATTTATGTATTCATAAATTCATTTTGGTTGTCTGTGGCAGCTTTGTCACATGCTTAATAAGTGCATATTTTTTCTTAACAATTACATTAAGCCATTGCCCCATCCATGCATAGTCTACCGTTCAAAAGTCTAGGGTCAGTAATTTCTTTTTTTTATTAATATTTTTATTCAGCAAGAACGCAGTAAATTAAAAACATCATAACGTAAAAACATTTATAATGCGACTAATGTTTTATGTTTAAAATAAATTCTGTTCTTTTGAACTTTCTATCAATAAAAAAATCCAGAACAGTTCTTAAAAATACAATTAAATAATTATAGACATTAGACAATATGGCAAGTAACTTTGTCTTTTTTTGCTCTGCTAAAAAGAAATAGTTTCAAGAGAAGCCACAATAGACTGAACTGTAGTCTTTGAGCTGCACACAGTGGTGGTGTGTCATTACTGAATGAAGCAGTGTTGATTCCAATCACTTGCACACAAAGACAGTTATTTGTATCCATTTACTGGGATAACCATGTAACCAAAGAGAGACAATAGATTGTGAATATAGTCAAGACCGAAACGGTTGCACTACCTTTTGCTGTGACTATATTCTACAATGCAGATTTAGCTTATTTATTTATTAAAAATATTAAGCACACTTTTTAACTTTCAGCAAATTCATTATGATGTTGGCATTATGGTTCTGCTCAGTATGTTCTGCTCACATATGCCTAATATAGATTTATCTCACTGGCTCAAGCAGAAAGACTTCTGAAAGTTGAATCTTTGAGGACATTGACAATCACTTTCATAAAGTGATCAAGTACCTTTTAAGTTCGGAAGGAATGATAATGCAATAAAGGTATTTCAAGGCAATCATTCACAAGTAGCTGAATAAACTAATTACAAAAAAATGGTGTTAATGAAAATTATGAAACCCAAGCAGAATCCCAAACAAGCAAAGGCATGCAAGCAAACTTTTTGTCAGTTTTACTAGAGAATATTATTTCTGGACATTAGTGTTGCCTGTTTTGTCCACCATGTAATCTAAAACGTGGTTTAAAAGAAAATTGTGTGCATCTGCTTTGCACACAAAATATTTATGTATTTTTAATTTCCATCTTTATGTGAGTGGTCTACCTTTTCCCAATTATGTCTTTGATATTATATTGGATCTTTCATCAGAGACAAACTTCCTATTTTAATGCATTGTGATCATTTTAAAGCCACAGTACTCTAGTTCTGAGGCTAATAATACAAATATGGACAAAAATGTCTTTAAAACAAATTTAGTCTTAACATGACACACTCAGTACATTTACATGAAAGATAAATACAGTAATTTACATAGACTTAATCTGATAAGCAATTTCAGGCTTAGCCGATCATTTTTGGCAAATTCTGTAATGATGCGCTGATGTTCTTCTGAATAACATTTTAATGCAGTCACTATAGTTGAGCTATATCTGATCTATTAGCCTTACATTCACTTTCAACAGACACACGTTTAAAATGTTCAGTCTTACTAATATACCTCATATTACTCTTTGCTCGTTTACTTATTTC
The DNA here is from genome assembly GCA_027422405.1 of Ptychobarbus kaznakovi. Classification (NCBI taxonomy): domain Eukaryota; kingdom Metazoa; phylum Chordata; class Actinopteri; order Cypriniformes; family Cyprinidae; genus Ptychobarbus; species Ptychobarbus kaznakovi. The sequence goes on from CM049805.1 coordinate 16,813,873, forward strand.
ATACTGTAAGTGTTCTGTTTGTCGTAACTAGTAGTTAATATAAATTTTAGTCATTATTACTATGAGTATTAGCACAGGTAATACTGCTGTATTTAACACTGTGGAATCACATTGCTCTTTGCACATCAATGGTTGTTTTTTTTGTTTTTTTTAACAGAAGGATGACCTCAAGCTATTCAAATTCAATTACACAACAAATCATCCAACAAAGGGCAGAAAGGCAACAGAAAAGAACTACAGTAAAAGCTGATGCAACACTAGGTCCTTGAATGCACCTCTGTAATTCAATTACTGTTGTTCTAGAAGTACAGTTTAAATTCAGAGCAGGTGTGTACAGGCAACTGTACTGACTCCTGATTGATGAATATTATCATGAAAGCACTGACCCTTCTTCAGGAATATAGGTAGTTGTTTTCAGATTCTACACAGATTTTCATTCATACACTGCATAGGTTTAAAAAAATAAAAATATAATTTAAATGGAGATTACTGGGGGGAATCTCCATTTGTATATACCAATTGGAATTATTAGCTATATTTAATTTGGGTACAGAAGTCATGTAACATTTACTTCTCAATGATTGAAAACCATAATTTAAAAATGTCCTGATATTTCCAGACTTGACACAATCTAAATTTGCTGATGTAATGGTAAAGTGTGTGATTTTGTTGATGTTAAAATATGTAATTTGTGGGCCAGTTCCTGCAACAAATGTAAACACTGCTGATCTATGTGGCGCTATAATAACTTTGTTTGCTCGGTTTGTTCGAGAATCACAAAACAGCAACCTTGAGGGCTGTTTCATAAAACAAGTTTACCAAATAAGCCAGGCTTATTTCAGTTAGTCTGATTTATTGTCAGTTGATTTGGTTCAAAATTCAGATTAAATGAAATAAGCCTGGTTTATTTGGTAAACTTGTTTTATGAAACAGGCTTCTGGAATCAATCAATAGCGTGATTTGGGGGCGGGACTATCGGTTTGTCTGACCAATGGGAGACAAGGTAGGCCTGAAACTTATTTGAGAATAATTTTGCAAATTCGGTTTGGTGATGCTAGTGGTACAGAAACTACACGCTTCACCACTATAACAAGTTCATGGTTTCACATTATAGTTTTGGTTGTAAAGATAGGGAGCCAGGGAGAAAACTAAAGGAAATGCTTTACTAAAATAACACACTGAACTCTCCGAGTGATACACAGAGACAGGTTGGCCCTTTTCTCTTCACCCACAGCCCTTGAAATGTTTTTTTCATAAAAAATGTGTAGTACTAAAACTTTTTGGATTTCTGTAGCCCTTTGTAATCGTGTCCTCGGTCTAAACAGAGAACAACAAAAACCCTCTCTCTTCAGAATCAAACTGTTTCCTTACCCCTTTATGAGCTCTACTTTATGCACCAATATTTTTATCCCAAAAGGTAATTTCCTACCTCAGACCATTAGTTCAGGGTAGCTAAATGCATGGCTGTTAACATCCAAGGCACTACACATGCAGGTGCTCATAGCCGTGTGTTTCTCATCAGGTGAATTACCATAGCGAGTTTCTGCTCCAGCAGCTGAATAATCACTTCTGCATGAGCTGTTCACCTATAGCACCATGGCAACATCAGTTAGTAAAGAAACTGCAAATCATTATTCTAGATTTCAGCATCATTCGGTGAGCTTTAAACTACAAGATTTAGTAGAAGATCAACAAGACATGCTTCAAAAACCACACATGCTTTACATCCAATTATATTATGGCTTAAATGGTATAACGGATTAAGTGAGTGGTTTTAAACTGAAATTATAGATCTTTGTTAGTTTGGGCAAAACTGAAACAGAGTAGATTAACTACTTGAAATGTAATCGTTCATTTATTCAAAGTTTTACATAAATTATAAATATGTTACACAGACGTGCAAGTTCTGAGTCTATTGTCATATATTTGAAGGTTTTTCAGGGACACAGACAGAACCATAAAAACAATGGAAGCATAAGAAAAATAAAGCAATCAAAACAAAGCTTGAGCATTACAGAACCATAAAACCTGAACACATTTCAGCACAGAAACTTTAAATATGAAGAGAAATGAAGAATGCAACAAGCTTTTGCACATACAGCACAAAACGTGTGACTGAGGGAATCACACAGATGTGATTCATTCAAACAGTAAACTATTATCAATTTTAATACAATGCTCTCCAGAATCTGTCATTTCGATGAAAAGCACCTCAAAATAGTTGTTTCTGCTTTAGCTCTAGAAGGGTTAATTATAGCAATCACAAAATAATCAAACAAAAGTTTAACAAATAGTCTTTTTTATTTTAAAATGCCCTGCCTCAATATAAACTTGATTTTCTAACCAAGGCTCTGTATGTACAGGGTTGAACATCTTTGAATTGGATATGTCTTTTAAGAGATTGAGGTATAGTGTCAAGAAATTCAATCTGACATCAAGTTACTTTTCATCAAGTTTCTTTAGCATTGTAGAGTCACCGATTACCACAGCATCAATGCTACCGCTTGAGAACAAAAGAAAGCTAGTGGAAGACCTTCACTTTGTTAGACATGCCCAATATATTAGTGGACAAAAAAGGTAAAAGTGCTAAAATTGGTCTTAATATTTACAAAATGGATACTTTAAAATTGCAAATTTGGAAGGTTTGAAATGCTTGTTTTATTTTAGAGTTGGCAGGGACACTTGATTGATTGACATCTTGTAAATTAATCTGATGCACTGTTGGTTTTCAAACATGAAAACAACAAAATTCTAGAGAAAATACTCTTGATAGTTATCAATATTTCATCAAATCAATTTTGATGCACATGCAAGATTTAAAGGCAATTATTAAAGAACATTGTACAACATAATAATTACAGTTTTAACAAAAAAAATCACTTTCAATAGCACCTTAAGTGTTTGGGTGTTACAACAAGAGCACACCACTGTGGTTGTCTTGCTCTGAGCAGCACCTGGAGGAGGATCTGTAATGGATACAGGGAAAAAGGGCAGGAACGGGATTGGGAATTAATTGGATTGGGGCTTGGGGAAGGACTGGGATCAGGAGTAAATGGTGCTGGGATTAAGGTTGGAATGGGACAAAAAACAAGGCTTAAGAGTTCAAGTGGAAAAAAAAAGTTTGGAAATGGGAAAGGCTCCTACAGGCTGTAGAGTGGTGAGATGGTAAAGGAATGGGTCCTCCTCCTCCTCCTCCTGAGAGTGTGCCATTGTCCACCAGGTAGTTTGTGTCCTCTTTCTGGTTTATTCCAATTGCAGGTTTGTCGTTCGATGAATATTCCATTTCTGATTACACAATGCGGGTGCTTGTGTGTGTGTTTCTGGCGCTAGGAGGGGGTGGGCAGGGGTCTCTTGGCTGGCCACACTCCATTACCTTTGCCAAAAAGGTAAGACGGGGTGTCCTTTAGCCGAGGAAGCAGACAGGGCCTACCTCAAAGCCAAACCTTTGACTGGATTCCCCAAAGTCATTCAACATGACATCGATGATAGGCACCTGGTCGATGCGAGGAGTATTAATTTCCATCACAGACTTAGAATATCCCTGCTTTTGCTGAAAGAGAAAAAAGATTAAGTGTGTAATAAACTCTTTAAGCAGAATTATACAACTGTTAGTTCTGAGAATCTAATTTGATTGGACAAGCGGCAAGAGACTTGTTAGTGTTAATGACAACTATTAAAAATAAGTTACATTAATAGAAATAAAGCTGAAATAAAATAAAATATAAATATTAGATGAATAACCTAAAACTTGACAACTTATTCAAAATAATTACTAGAATTATATATATATATATATATATGAGAATATTCAATACAAATATTATTCTTGCTGTCATACAATATGTGACCCTGGACCACAAAATCAGTCATAAGTAGCACAGGTATATTAGTAGCAATAGCCAAAAATACATTGTATGTGTCAAAATGATCAAGTTTTCTTTTATGCCAAAAATCATTGGCATATCGTTCTATGAGAATATTCAGTAAATTCCCTACTGTAAATGTATCAAAACTAAATTTTTGATTAGTAATATGCATTGCTAATGACTTCCTTTGGACAACTTTAAAGGCGAAGCAGTTGTATCTCTGCCAAATATTGTCCTATCCGAACAAACCATGCATCAATGGAAACCTTCATTTATTTAGTCATTTATTCAGCTTTCAAGTGATCTATAAATCTTAATTTAAAAAAAATTACCCTTATGACTTTTTTTTCTGGTCCAGGGTCACATATCAGTATCATATTGGATATTAGAGATTAAAAAAATATATTGGTACCTGCCAATATTAGATGTTTAATTGTACAGCTCATTTCCTCTATTTTTACATTTAGATCACCTTTGCCCTCATCTAATATTCACGTTAAGTTAATCTTTAATTTCTTTCAAGTTAATCTTAAAAAACTTAGTTTAAAAAAATTAGTTAAATGCAATTAAAAAATCTCAAAATGAATATCCACTTTTTCCTACTTTGTTAAAATGTTGTGATACCAAAATTCACATAGCATTTAATTAAACTTTTTTATTTACTTGTTTGTACATAATAGTTTAAATTTATTTAGGCAAAATAGTACAGAATTTATATATCTGCCAATTGTAATATCGGAGCATCCCTAATATACAGTATAACCAGCAAACTGATCAACAGCACTCTCACCGAGCAGCCATCTGAAACAGCCTTGACAAAGGGGTTGTTGTCATACGACATTTCCTCATCATTAGAGCCCAGGAAGCGCAGCGCCTTGTCATAGTTGTCAGCCTTGGCGTCATACCAGGCCACAGACTGATGGCATATGTATGTGAAGTTCTGCCGGGCAGAAGAGCTGAGCAACTTGAGGAACGTCATCTGGACTGAGGTTATTGAGCTCTCCTCAACATCCACATAAGACAACTGAGACACAGGGAATAGACGGGTCAAACATCTGGCCTAAAGAAGAACTTTCTAAAACTGTTCAAAGTATCGCAGGATTGGGAATCGTTAGGAATTGAATAGTTCTTGTTCATAATTATTTTAGTACTCTTGAGAAAGAACCTTTTAATAATCAGCCCGTACATAAAAATACCAAGACTGGTTTAGTTTAAACTGACAACATGAATACAAAACTGATTTTAGTCTTAAAAAAAAACTACTAATTAATTTGCTAACTGAAGCACTGTGAAGTTACCATTCAGGTTGCATTGGCAGAAGAATGCTGACATTTAAGGACAGTTAAAATAACCCATTTTTTTTTTTTAAAGGAAACATTCTGAATAAGAACCATTTTCCCCACCAGCCCTAAACTACTGTCACTCTTCAAGCAATAGAGACATTCATGACCAAATTGCTGAGCTATGATTTAAAGTTTATGGCGTTTATAATGCAAGAGAAAAATGGACACTTACAATTTTTCCACGCTTAAATTCACTGAACCAAGATCCTGGGGACTCCTTTGGCCAGTTTGATATTCTAACCTGGAACAAATGGAAACTGTGATCAAATAATTCCCTAAGATAATACAGTTCTTTATTTTTGATTTATATTACTACCAATCGTGAGATTTAGCAGAGATGAGTTACTCTCACCCCTGAGGATTTTTTATCGGGGTAAATGCAAGTTTCTCCTCCTGCGGTAAAGTTACAGTACACTTTGAAGGCATCTCCTATGCATCCCATATTTGGATCGATCCAGTAATTTCCTGCAGTCAAAAACATGCATGTTAACATTCCATTTTTTGCCCCAGATAAAGAGAGAAGTAACTCTTCATATCTCTGTTTTCTCTTTGATTATTAACTATTGTTTACCTCAGACAGACTTAACTGACTCTTTACTGCCTTATCTATGCTAAAGTAACTTTCTCTCACCATCAGGGAAGTCTGGCTGGCTGAACTGCAAGTCTTTGCAGGTTCTGGCTGGGTTATCCTGGGTTCCCAGTGGGAACTTCATGCGTTCAATGTCCTGCTTGAGAGTGTTGAGGGATCCAAACACATCCTCCATTCCCTCCATACCATAATCCATCGTTCCTGCTGCTTCGTCATCCTGCATGTCAGGTGACCTCCGCGATTTTTTACTTGCCTGGATGGGGAGGGACTGAATGATGTCACCAGCTGGGCCCTAATGATAGAAAATCAAAAATAAATCACTGACAATTCTGTAGCGTTGGCTTCAATCCCATTGGAGACATAAGCATGTCAATTTGATTTTCAGCACAGCTCTCAATGCAATCTGATTATTTTCATGCAAAATAATATTTTTCTTACAGGAGCACCTGGTGGTCCAATCAGGCCAGGCTCTCCCTTCTGGCCAGCTGAACCCTGGGAAACAGAAAACACGCTTAATTTAAACTAGAACAAAAAATGAACCACCTCGATAACCATGTGTAATGGAGAGGTTCAGCACTTACATTTGATCCTTTGGATCCTTTCTGTCCATTTGTTCCCTGAAGAGAAGACAACGAGGAAGTCAATTAAGCAAATGTTAGGGTGATTAAATGTAATGTTTACATGCACAATGCATTAACACTACTGTCACGACCAGAATAAGATTACTGAAATCTGCATTAATGAAATCTGAATTTTGGGTCATGCACAGCACTTTTCTTTTAATGGATGTAAAAACATTCATATAATAAAAAAGAGATAATGAAAAAAAATCATGAATTATTACATTACTGTCCAAAATAATTACAATTCAGTGGAATAAATGGCAAGAGTGGGCGAGCATCTTCAGGTTTGCCGAAAGAGAATAGTACCTGAGCAGCTTAATGATAACGTATTGAGGAATATTCCTAATAGCTGTGGAGCATATACATTTCTTTTCAGAAAAAAAATTGAGAATAGAGTAAAAAACAGCTTACAGGAATACCAGGAGGACCTGGGGGACCAAAGGGACCAGGACCACCAACTGCACCCTGCAGTCAATAAAACAATTCACATTTTTCAGGGCAAAATCAAAACATATTCTTAAATAACAGCATCTATGAGGAGCAGACAAAAGCACACCCAGATCCTGAACTGACTCAGGTGTATGTAAAGAGCACACATCACTCACAGCATCACCCTTGCCTCCACCAAGTCCCTGAGATCCTTGCAGTCCTCGGTCACCCTTCTCTCCTGACTCACCGGGAGGACCGATCAGACCAATCAGACCTGGATGACCCTGGATGAGTGAAGGGAAACTTTATTACAAAGTCACAGGCTTTAATAGCAGTGTATATAGCAATATTTATCAAATGTTTTCTGATGAACCTTTTCACAGTTTTCTGATAAATTGCATTCCACGGATGCTTTTGATAGAGCCTAAGTTGTATTTAACCCAGAAATGTGGGTTACTTGAAACCTATGACTATGAAATTGTATTGCCAAATCAAGTCTTAATTTAAATTTAAATCTCAATGTAAAGGCTGAAATGGCAAACAGTTTTATTAATTGTTTTAATCATGTACTAAATACAAGTTATTGTTCTGGATCTTTTGCCACCACAGTCCACAGTGTGTACAATATGAATAATTATTAAAGGCAACGAATCTGAGAGGTGCTCAAGTGCTTTAGTTTCTATTCAACAGCGGATATTTACAGCCACAACTACTGTACTTGCCTCTCCAGAATATCCATATCTCAGCAGGTCTCCTCTCATAAAACAGATTTACAGATGTATTCTGCATTGATTATGTATCGCAGGCAGAGTAACAGTTAAATCATTGTCTGACATTTTTATTTAATCTACAGCACTAAGAGCTTGTTTATGCCTTGTCATTACGTGAAATAGAGATGCCATTGAGGCCTGTTGCTCTCAACTGAGCTCAGCATTATTGTAAATATACATAGACAGGTTTAGGAAATTGGACATTTTTAAGGTGTAGAACCTCCTTGGAGATGATTTTGGCATATAAAGTATATACAATGCATGTTTTTAAAGTCTCTTAAGCTCACAAAGGCAGCATTTATTTGATAAGAAATACTGTACAAAGAGCAATATTGTAAAATATTACTGTAATTGAAATGTAAAATATATTTTTTCTATTTTAATATATTTTAAAATGTATTCTATGTCTGTGATGGCAAAGCTGAATTATATGCTGTATGGGTATATACACCCTAAATTCTTTAGTAAAATATATACAATTACAAAATTGATCACATGACATTTACTATAATTATCTATTGACATGTTCCATTTGCAGTTTTTTTTGTGCTTCAGAAAAGTCCTAGTTGAATACTAGTTAAAACCTACCTTCTCACCCTTATTACCAGGGTCACCTTTCAAGCCAAGAAGACCAGGAGGACCCTAGAATTTGTCAAGACACATAAACGTCACAGTCTTTAGGCAAAAACCACTTTGATTGACATTCATTAATCTACATCAGGGTTTCCCAAAGTGGGGTTCGCGAACCACTGGTGGCTCGTGAGGGAATTGCAGGGGGTTTGTGTGTTGGTACACGGTATGCCTAAGAGTGTATATATATATCATTAACAAATTAATACAAAGAAAAATGTAAATTAAATGAAAAGTTTTTGCAAATAAGTGTTACAGGTTTATACAAATGTGATGTAGGCTGATTGTAAAATCTTAAATGTACAAAAATAATTATATTTATGGGCAACCCTATATTAAAAAATATTTTGGAAAAAATCTAATAATTACATTGTAAGTTACAGTAATATTAATTTTTTATAATTTGTTGAGTGATAACAATAGCTATGAAAATACTACTGAAACTTTAAAACGGATACAAATAAATGTTTTTAAAGTTAAACATGCAAATGTGCCATTAAATTATTCAAATATTTACTTAAAATCTCAGGGGGTACTTCAAGTAAATAATTTAGGTCAAAGGGTTCGGCTGACAAAAAAGTTAGAAAACCCCTCGTCTAAATGAACAACATAATGGTGCCTGATTGTCTCTTCTTACCAATGGTCCAGGAGGACCGTCTTGGCCAGAAGCTCCAGGAAGTCCCTGCTCACCCTGAGAGAGCAGACAGAAACCAGAAGCCCATTAATACATATTATAATAGCAAAAATGAATGCATGGCCCATATACTCAAATCTACCGACTAGAAAAGGAGAGTGATTCAACCTGAAAATCTTAATTATTCAAATTAAGAGATTATTGTGTTCTATTCTGCTTAGTTAATATAATTATGCAGCAATTTCAACTATATCAGCGTTTCCAAATGCATACCACAGGCCCCGGGATGCCACGTAAGCCCTCAGCTCCAGACTTTCCAGGAGGCCCCTGGGGGCCCACAGGCCCAGTTTTGCCTGCTGGTCCTTCAGAACCGGCCTCACCCTGTGTGATGAAAGTAGAATTAAGGAACAATATACTGGGGGGTGGAAATCATACATAAAAAAATACCCTGACAGGGCGAATGGGAAGCGACATAAAATGGCTACTTACTAAACTGAAAAAAAGAAAATACAATTGATTTGAAAAAAATATTTTTTAAGGACATTCTATATATATATATATATATATAATTTTGGTCATTTAGCAGACCTTTTCAATGCAAGTGTCCAAAAAATCAACTATGATATTCATGTGAATGGGATAAAATTAACTGGATCAACAAATCATTTTGAAGAACAAAAGCTTTTAGGGGGAAATATAGACTTCCTGTCACTTCCTGTGATTGAACCTGTAGTATAAGCTTAACTTGTTGTGGCATCCAATTAGGCTTTCTCATGCTCAGATCTTTCAATGAGGATTTTCAAAGGCAGGACCTCTAAGTGTTGTGAGAGATTGGACTCGCCAGACAAAAGCATGGACAGATAACAAATCAAGCTTTGAGGAGGACAAACGATTTACCCAACAATACAAATGACAATCATGTTGTTTGGTTGTTCAGGTGCTAGCTTAAATAACGGAAACTATCTTACCTTTGCACCCTTCTCTCCTTGTCTGCCTTCTGTACCAGCTAGGCCAGCAGGACCCTTGAAGAGAGAAAAACAAAACTCAAAACCTTCTGCAGAAGATATCAATAAAGAGCCATCAACAAAAAAAAAGTATTGCATCAAAATGTACCATGGCAACAAGGTAGTGCACTTTCTTTTTTTTATCAACACGACACTACATTTTTGTTCACCGAGCAAAACGTACTCCGGAAACCACATATAAACACTTTTATACCTCTTACGTCTGTTATGAGGTCTATGACTCAGAGGTTTTGCTATTGTTAATGCACAAAATTTTGCTAATGGAGTAACATAATTAAAGATACTCAAAAACAAGACTTATTCTCATACACAATATTGATTCTGGCGTAAATGTATCATGTTTTAAGGATGTTTAGATTGTTTTATGGAAAATAACAAAATACTGATTAAGGCAATTATTTTTGAAGCGAAGGTATAAGTAATGGCTAATGGCTTGGGCAGGCATCCAGATATTTAGCATTACTGTCCACACATTTGTGAACAATATTAATGATTATTCAGACAAATGGTAACTAGTGAAAGACTTAATGATGGTATTGTTTTCTCAGCGTGAGAATGAACACAATGCAGGCTGAAATATGTTTCCCAGAAGTCCAATCAATATGGGTGTGCACATTTAGATTCAAGACACACACACAGCCGAGGTCTGCCGAATGAATCAGCTTCATGCACAGACAGACTTAAAGTTGTAAGGTGGGTGGAAATGCATTTTTATTGCTACTAACAGCTCTGCTGATACGAGAAAATTTAAAATTTTCAGACTAAAAGCCTGACTTCTTCATATATTGAAACCAGCCTTAATTTATTTCCTGACATATATATGGCAATAAAACTCACTTTGGAAAACAACTGAAATGAAATTATCTTTTCCGCTACTGAAAATTAAAAGTTTACTGTGGTAAATACATCAGAAGATGTGTTAGAGCTAAAAGTGTAATCAATTCTAAGCCGAGTCTTGAGGATGGCACCAGAGCTGACAATGAAAACTTCATTTCCTTTCGGCTATCACATTGCTGTCACAGTGCTGTCATTCAACGCACTTTGGTCAATATTCTATAATAGAACTGTCTAAATGTCAGCCTTAGCTCAACTGCTCTTAAGCAATGCAAACTGATGAGAGAAGCCCATTTTTTTCTCAAACTGATTTTATGTTATGCTGAGATTTCACAGGACTGCTTTTTCCCCAAGCAAAGCATGCACTCTTTACTCACTTGGGAACAATTTACTGAGGGAAGACCCAGAAAAATCCTGACTGTGCTCTCCTTTATTTATTTATTAAGATTTATTGTTTGTGTAGTTCAGATCTGTTAAAAATAAATGTGGCCCATAAAATATAGGCTACTTTTAGCATGAATTTACAAGGAAAGCTCATAAACCTATTTGAAAATGTTGGTCTCAGCAGATAATAGAAGGAACAACAAAGGGGGTAATGCAAATAAGAACTTACATTTTTTTAAAGAACGAAAAGTTTTACACACCAAACATGAAATGAACTGTGAAGCCCGACTGGCAAATTATTCACTCTTTAAAGTCTAGAGTCGTTCTTTCAACGAATGTATCAAAAAGATCCATAATGGTTGGAGAATCTGTCTGAATCATTTATCTTGTTTACTCAAGCACTGAATCATTCGGTTGGATAAAACAATCCAGCAAACAGTCCAACAACGCTGATACAAGAGCATGCAGTTCTTTCAGATTTATATGAAAAATGCAAAAAAAAAAAAAAAATAACAACAATACCAACAATAAACACCTGTGTAACTATAGCAACAGTAGGAACCCTGCAGCTTTTCTAATGTCACCATTAGTCCATAACATATTGTAACTGTTTCATGGCACATCATAAAATAAATGTTTTCACAAATATGTGCATTTCTAGATATAACCAGTCGCCCAACAACTGTCGGTCCACAGTTGTACTCCTGTAGGCATAACAAATCTTGAAATAATAGATCACCACTAGACACATCACCTATTTTTCCAAATTTAGAAATATATATATTTTTTTATTTCTAATATTTGAGCAAAGACTTGGTACAGAGCATTTAAATCTAATTTAAATTTATTTAAAAGCATATTTTCTATTAATCAAATCAAATACAAATAACTATGAATAAGAAAGTGTCCCTTTAAGTAGCTTATCCAACACTGAACCAAATGACCAAAATGCCTGGTAAAGTACTCACTCGCTTTCCAGGGGCTCCTGGAGAACCAGCTTCACCAGATGGACCAATTGGACCCTGTGGTGTAAAAAATCAATGCATTACTAGCAAGCTTCATTATATTTGAACATAAAATTAAATTTTCAGTGAAAGTCAACCATCACTCACAGGCTGACCGGCATCTCCATCATCTCCCTTGTCTCCGGGAAGGCCATCCAGTCCCTTTGTGAAACAGGACATTACATCACAACATTGCCCTAATATTACATTTCCATCAAGCATCATTTTATAGTTTCTATATAAACTTGTGTTTGAATGTCTGCATAGTGAACTTACACCTGCTCCGGGCTCACCAGTAGGACCTGGATCTCCAGGGAAGCCAATAGGACCCTAAATTACAAATGAAATGATGGATCAATTCAGTCATCATATAGTATACTTTCAGTGTAATAGATTAAGGGTGCTTTCTGGGATGTCATTGATGGAGACTTACTGGGTTTCCTTTGGGACCGTCATCTCCAGGGGTTCCTCTTGCACCAGCAGGTCCTGCAGCTCCAGGAGGGCCAGCTTCTCCTTTATCTCCAAGCTCACCTTTGGGTCCCTATGGAAGGCGCAACAACCATCAACATCCTTTGAATTTGAGATTAAATATAAAATGTTGGCAATAAAGACATTATAACAGTTACTTATTGCTTAGTAATTGAATTTCTGAATGTGATTTGAGGTAGCCAACAGGGTGAAAAGCAATTCAAATTTTGAATTTAAGGAAATATAATTAAATTTAACTCAAATTCCAATTACTGCAACAAGTATAACATAAGTGTAAATAACTAAAAACTAACTTTGATAGTTTCTTTAAACTACTAATACAAGCAGAGCGCTTTAGTCTCAAAAAGCATTGAGACCAACAGACAAACATCAGCATTTAAGATGCTGATATCACATTAACAGGTTTGTGCAGCAGGCGGTGGTTGAAATAATGTCCCTGGGTGAAAAAGGATGATGATAGCAGCAACCATCTGGAATGCAAGTGATGTTCACCTCAGCACATATTTACTAGAGGAAAATATTAATATGGCTGTTCTAAAGCAGAGTGAGGTCAAATGAATCCACCACAAAGGACTACAGCAACCTTCACCTGCCTGTGCTCATAACACGTGGTACTTTTGAGAATGACATGGAAGAGAAGAATTGTTGAATAAAGTTATTTTTGTTTTCTTTGTGCACAAAAAGTATTCTTGTAGTTTTATAAAAATTATGGTTGTACCACTGATGTCACATGGACTATTTTATCGATTACATTTCTGGGCCTTGAACGTGGTAGTACCATTGCTATGCAGGGTCGGATTTCATCAAAATATCTTAATTTGTGTTGAGAAGATGAACAAAGCTCTTACAGGTTTGGAACAACAGGAGGGTGAGTAATTAATGACATAATTTTCATTTTGAGGGAACTATCCCTTTAGAGGTCATTCGCTTTATGTGTTCCGAGATAAAAACAAGGATTTGTGTAGTTATGCTCCTTGAATGTCAATAAATTAGCCTCAATTCCATGCAGGTCAGACACGTCTGGTAAACACTCATGAAATTAAACTCAACAACTCTTAAACACAAACAAATACTTACTACTGTTCCATGCTCTCCTGGTGCTCCTGGATTACCTGCCTCACCGGTCTCACCCTGAGGCGAAGAGATGAAGAGAAACAAGTTCAGTTTTACCCTGATTACACTGTAACATCTTTACACATTCATCATAATTACTACTGTTTTTAGAGATTTATTCAAGAAATACCCACCTTTTCACCATTTCCACCCATTGAACCGATACCTCCGGGAGAGCCAGGAGCACCCTGTCAATCAAATAACAATATTGCTGATTCAAATCTTTCTGATAGAGTTTCTTTACAAATATTGCCCAGTTAAACTCACATCTGCTCCACTAGAACCTTGAGGACCTCTGGGACCAGGAGGACCAGGTGGACCCTGAAAGAAAAAAAACAACAGCTTGTCAAACAATTAAGATACTAAACTCTGCAAGATTCAATGGGTTCATTCAAACCAAAATCAGAATCATTCCGACCTATTTATTACAAGAAATCAGTGTTGTGAATCAGTGGCACTAACACTAATAATATGAAGGTGTGGTCACATTAGTGAGATTTCTGCAGAAATTGAAAGACAAAAAAGGTCGACTATAAGGTCCAATGTCAATACTGTAGCAATGCATGAAGCAGAAGTCGTCATTTTCAAACCAAGTGGTTTTTTGTTGGTCAGTGTGGTGATTTTGCACAAACAACTTGAACACGAGTGAATTCCCAGTCGTATGATTTTCAAATGAAATGACTAGATTCCACAAGAAAATGTTTTAACATGCAACAGCAGATGTGACTGCACCTTACCTCAAAGTAAAGATATACAGTATATTCACAAACTTTTGTTGTAATTGTATTTTTTAAATAAACAAAGTATGCATGTTTAGTACGTAGTTGAGACTAATTATGACAGAAATATAGTAAACACTGCATTTTAACAACAAGGATGCTACAAACTCACCATTTGGCCGACGTCTCCATTCTCTCCTTTCTCACCTGGTGGTCCTGGCAAACCCTAGAGGAAAACAACTTTTACATATTAATCAGGCACAACTCCAGTTTACATAACATTTGACCTATTGCAGTTTTAAAAATGCTGAAACCTTCAGTAACAAGAGAGCATACGCTAATGTTTCCTCTTCCCCCAAGAACAACATGACAATTTAGAATAACAATCAGTCTCGCATTGTTGAATATTACTATTATACATTTACAGCTCTGAGCCATCGGGTAAACACTATTAATCAAATAACAATTTTTGGTAATTAGCAGTAGAAGGAACCTCATGGCAATTAATGCATTTGCATGTAGGTCCCTGCGAATGTGTCACACCCAGTGCCACTTTAAAAATATGAAACACAAAAAGAGGGAAAGCTTGGCAAGCAATTCATTTTGCAATATAATTGCGCTTGACTAAAGAGGTTTGAATGTTATTCAGATCATTATCACGAAACAATACCAGTAGACGTCTCTCTATTGTTCATAGTCAACATCTGTAATTACAAGGCTATTCTGGGTCATTGTATTTAGCAGACATGCTCTTTGGTACCCGTTAACGCATATCTTACTGCCTATTGTTGTGATAAATGTTGTGTTACTATAAAAGGACAGAAGTGATATTTCACAGCCATTTTGAGGGAAACAATTTCCCCAACTGCCAAAACAGCTTATATGTTATATTTACAGTGGGCTTTGAAAAGATAATGAAAAGTCTCCATTCTAATAAAGTCCAATTACTTCTCAAAACTTGAGAGAAAATAAATTAAGATGGTTAATTTCTTCGGATCAAAAATCATTATCATGGAGGATCAGTTAGAGGTACTAACAAGGAGACTCAGAGCACAAACAATTAGCACAGTTGGGATGAATCACTATTTCTATTACCTTTGATTACCAGTCAATTGCTCTGAGGGACTCTGTAATATTGCTGTGTTGAGTAGCAGCCTCTGTTGCCATTTGAAAATCACCTCTTTATTACTCCCATAAAGGTGAGGGGTGTCATTATTTAATGCTATAATAGTTTCTTAATATGCAGAGACAGCTACAGTACCAATTTGTGGTCGGTAATATTTTTTTATGGTTTTCACCAAGGCTGTATTTATTAGACTCAAACAAATCACAGTAAAAAATGTAAAATCAAAATATGAAACAACTACTGGAATAACAATAATGTGAAATACCATAACATTTTAAAATGAATTATACTCCAGTCTTCAGAGTCACATGATCTTTTGGAAATCTGTGTAATATGTTGATTTGGTCCTCAAGAAAATTTTATATTATTATCAATGTTACAAAAATATTGCTTTATGTTTTTATGGACTCATGGTACATTTTTTCATGATTGTTTGATAAATGGATAGTTCAAAAGGACAGCTTTAATTCACAATCAAATATCTTGTGTAACATTATAAATGTCTTCGCTGTCACTTTAATAAGATTTAATGCATCCTTGCTGAATAAAATTATTGATTTCTTTCATTCATACATAAATAAATAAATAAAATCTTCTAACCTCAAACTTTTGATTGGCAGTGTATAAGTAAACAATTTGTAAGCTGTTTCTCGGAAAAGTGGTTACCAAAATATTTCCATGTCTCAATGTTTGCAACAATGTCTCAACCAATGGACTGAACTTGGGAAGTTGGAGTGGGACTCTGTTTGGCCGACCAATGGCAGACAGGAAGCGTTAAAAGAATCCTTTTGAAAAGCAATCATCATTTTTGCAAATCCAATTGGTGGCGCTATTGGCACAAAAATTAAAAAATTTGAAAACGTCAAGTAAACTGAAAGTGACGGAATCAATCAGCCAAGTTTAGAGCAACATAATTGAATCCAGAATTGAAAAATGGCTATTGCTGTCCTTGCTCAATTATCCTGCCTCAATGATATTTAACAATGGAGCTTTGTTTAAATGAAACAATATGCTTGCAGCAGATCCATAATGGGCCTGTTTAGATTAGTGTAAAGTTGATAACTGTACCTGTAGTCCGACGGGACCAAGAAGACCTGGGAAACCACGGGGCCCCTCATCTCCCTTCTGCCCAAACATACCCTGCTGACCTCTGGGTCCGGACTCTCCGTCACTTCCCTACAAAAAAAAACAAAAACAGTTTGATAAATGATAACACACTGACGGTTAACATCTGAAGCTGATGCAAACTCTAAACGTCATGGTGAGGAAGTACAGTACAACACTCTCTGTAGATGTAAAGTCAACTTGCTGACCCCAGAATGTCTTTCATACTCTAGTTTATGGCGCAGACAAGCATGAAAATTAGATCTACCCCCTGAGACATCAAAAGTCAAGCTTGAAAAGACGTGCCATTCAGAGGAACGCCCAGGAGAATTATTGAGGGTGAGAATGTGCTGCCCTCATTTCTGATGCTGCTTGCTCTTCGGGGTCAGTGGAAGGGGAAAAGAGGGGTTCAGCACAGTTCAAACAAATGCGGAATGAAGATGAAGTTATTAAAAAATGTAAGGTAATAGCGCTGCCTGTGAGAAGAACACGTCTGAATGGCAGGTCACTGCAGGATATGATGGAGTGTTTGTATTATAGACTATGAGGGAATGCAATATTGATGGACCTACAGGACAGACTTCACCATGATGGTTAACAAACGTCATTAATCATTAAAAATATACAATTTATTAATGCATGTATTTACTAATTATAGACTATGTTAATATAACACATCAATTTACTATGCTTAACATTGAAACTTTTTTATAAATAACAGCTCACAATGGACTGAATGTCTATTCATTGTTAACTTGACTGCAATATTGTTTTTGAATTATTATCATGAGGGCTTTTCTTAGAAATTACTTATGTAAATGACTAGTTAATTTCATTGATTAAATCCAATATCCAATCAATTCAAATAGGTAATCAGCAAAGCATTTACAGGCATTTAATCAGTGAAGGACAAAAAGGGAGGAAAATCATACACTCTATCCTTAAAATGTTCTAAAATCAATAAAAAAATCAATCATTTTACAGTAGAACCGTAAAATTACACTACTATTTATTTGCTTTCAAATGTAAAATCATTAGTGGAAACCTACAGTGAGACCTAAAAGCTTCTCTTTTGTTGACATCAGATTTGCAAACTATCATCACAAATCTGGGAATATGGTCGACATGTGTTTCGTTTTCAAATGTGTTACAGTATAAGGCCATTTTGTGTTTCATGTGGGAAAATATGGTAATTTGTGTGGAAATCACATCATTGCATATAATTAATTAAAACATTTGTTTTATCAAGTGACAATCCTAATAATGTATGCATATAAAGAAAGAAGGTTCAGTCAAATATTGCTTATATTTAAGTGATTAAGATCTTTTAAGCAGCATTAACATCATGTCATCTAATAGATTTAACGTCTCGCACGTTTCCAATTTTGTAATATCCTATTCAGTAGAAAAGCCAAACATATTCCAAGAAAGTTCTTCATATAACTGCACAGAATAGGTGTAATTATCAGCTTTTATAAAGCTAATGTATCAAGGAAACAGAGAAGCCCCGCTGGGTGTGTTTAGCTTGAGTCATAAACTTTAAATATTCAACTGTGTGCCACCTGGCCCTGACTCCCTACTCTCACTGCTGCTTTATCAACTCAGCAGGCTTCCTGACAGAGCAACTGTGAGTAGTTAGTCATTTGACAGACAACTTATAGTGCAACTTAACACAAGGAGCAATGAAGACCAGGTTTAAACAATCAAGATGGCCCAATGTAAAAATTAATTGTCTTGTTGATGTAACTGTCACTTTCTCTACCGGGCCAGTAGTTACAATGTTCTAACATGCAAGTGTTTTTATGCCTTGCAAACATAAAACATTTAATTAAACATTGTTTCGAGGTTAAGGCGTCACCCTTTGCAAGATTCAAACCTACATCCTTTTAACTAACAACCCAGATCACTAACCATTAGGCCACAAAAAGAAACAATCAAGTTAGGCTAAGAAAGCTTGAGCAGTGAAGATACTTTTTATGTGTGAAATCATTGCAGTAATAAAAAATTATATATTTGTGTGACATCTACTCTAGGATGAATGTAAAAAAAGAGGTGATCATTTGGGTTTCATCCTACACGGCTCAAATGGAAGGTTGTTAGTACTCACAGCAGGACCTGGAGCTCCAATTACACCCTGAGGACCCACTGGACCTGGTGGACCCTACAGCAAAAGACAATCAGGATAACTTTAGGGACTGGTTGTGATGAAGCTAGATCTCATATGAACATTTAAAGTGCCAGAGATAGCAGCTGTTTGTGTAAAAATAGGCATAAGTGAGTGTAAATGCAGCAAAAAGGTAAACTATTATTTATAATTACCATTATTATTATAATATTAAAATGATATAAAATAAATGGTAACACTACAACAAGGTTCAATTTAGTTAACATATATTAGTTAACAAACTAACAATGAAAACTAGTTTTAAATCATTTATTAATCTTAGTTAATCTTGATCATTTCAACATTGACTAATACACTATTAAAACCAAAAGTAATTTTTTTTCTGTAAATATTTCATGGACATTATTTCATGGCATTTCAACATAAACAGTTGTATTTTTAATAATGTTAACAAATATTGATAAATACTGTAACATATATTATATATAAAGTGAAGCAACAGTGGCATATGACTGATTTATAAGTCAAAGCATTCAACTAATGGGACCTTATTATAATGTGTTACCAGTTAAATATATAATAATTCATATTTTTAATGTTTTATTTATAATAAATAGTAAATACTGTTCAACTTACATGTTCGCCTTTGTCACCCTTGCTTCCCTTTTGACCTGGTTCTCCAACTTCTCCCTGAAAAAAAGTAAAATAAAACATGTTTTTGAAAATCAAGAAACCTCAAGCTGTTTACAACTTTTCCCTAGATGCCTGGTCATCAAAATGCTCTCAAGGTCTCTTCAGCATCAACAGCAGAGTAAACTCTACTCCAGAGATTTTAATTTAACAGTAAAACAAAGACCTTGGGATGTTTTTGCAATTAATTGATTACTTGGCCCCTCCAACACCATTGCTACCACAGCCGAAAATAATAATGTGGCTTGGGACGTGATAAGGATCTAAAAAAGCACTATACATTTACAGGGCGATAATAGATTCTGGAACACATTAGCCTCAAAGCACGTTTGTTTACCTGGTTTATGTGCAAGTGTGTGTGCGCCTCGATTTCACTGGTTTCAACATTTCACTACAGTAATGATTTTGTGTCTTGTTTGGTTATAGTGATGGATGAGTCAAAACCCTGTCCGCATTGTCACTAATGGTGTGCAGATGTGAGATGGGCATGATGTCTGTGAATTAAAACGTCATGCTGTAGTGTTTAGAATAAAGTGCTGAACCTTGTCCCCATCCTCTCCAGGTTGACCCTGAGGTCCGGCTGAGCCTGGGAGTCCGACTGGACCTTGGATGCCATCCCGGCCGGAAGGACCAGCAGGTCCTTTCTCACCCTGCATGAAGTTAAGACATAACAGTTTACATACATGTCTGAAAGTGTGGATTGAGAAACTATTACATCCTATGAGGAATACTTTAATCTGGTTAATACAGACAGGCTGAGCAAACAAAGCTAATGGCAGACCCACTGCAATTAGCATTTATACACTATGCAGAGGAATATGTTCAGGATTATTATAGAACCTTTCAGTCAACTAATTGATTTCAGTTTTATCTGTGTGCTGTAAAAGACTAAATTAACTGAATTGAGTTTCTGTTTGGATGCTGCATTAAACTGCCATGGCTAAGCGATCTGTGCTAGATGTGTTTATTGAAAAGATGAGTTTTAATGAACCAAAACTCTTTTCCTCTAGCCCCTTTTGTTTCCCACATGAATCTCTAGACATTAGTGCATCGCTTAATGGATCCGTGCATCTGATAAAAGCAAAGTGACTATTTTACTTTCTTTAGGGTGAATTCAGGCAAATTAGGCCATGTTTTGCTATTCATCTCAACAAAAAGTGGCCCAATTTACTTGAATTCACACTATTTTTTTTCTTATTCTTTTTGGATAATGTAAAAGATACATCAGCCTTTTTTATCTCCAAACAATGTGCACTCACCGGAGCACCCTTCTCTCCAGCAGGTCCCGGGGGTCCTTGAGGGCCATTGCGTCCTGTTAGACCAATGGGTCCTCCGGGTCCAGCTGCTCCTCTCTCTCCTGGTGACCCCTGTGACACACAATATCCCATGAAATCTGACTGGAACACAACTGGATTCCAGGAGAGATTAATAACCAAATTAGATCATTCTGATTTAAAACAAATCATGTCTTGGGTTACCGAAAAAAATTCCAAATGTCAAATTTTATGCAGTTCCACTAACAAACGTAATTTGCTCGCAACAACAATTGCTCTTCGGTTGGGTGTGTTGATTCCTTAATTTTTCTTTTACTAGTCAATTGCCATAATTTTTGTCAGGATAGTCATTTACATTGATTACTGTACAAAGATATGCATTACAGTTGTATTATAGAGATATCTGTGCAAATTTCCATTTGTATGTTATGCACCAATCAATAAAAATAATTAAAGTGTAATATCTATCTATCTATATCTATCTATACACACACACACACACACACACACACACACACACACACACACACACACACACACACACACACACACACACACACACACACACACACACACACACACACACACACACACACACACACACACACACACACACACACACACACACGCAGATACACACAGACACACACGGACATCATTATGTGTTATCACATTGCATTTATTTGATAAAAAAATACAGGGGGGGGCAGTGATCACACACATATAATTATGATGCACACACACACCCTATTTTGAATACATGCACACAATATATCATGCAAATAGAATGATTTTGAAGGTATTTTACCATGTAACATGAAGTCTGGAGTATAGTAAACACTGCCTTTCAAAAGTTTGGGATCAGTTAGATTTTGTTAGTTTTTTAATTCAGTTTATTTTATGCTAATCAGCCTCCAGAGCATAATACACTTATTTGATAAAAAAAAAATACAGGGGGGGGGGGGCAGTGATATTGTGAAATGTTATCCCAAATTTCTAATTTTGGTTTCCTATTTTAATATTCTTTAAAATATAATTAATTTCTGTGATGCAGCACTGAATTTTCATCAGTCATTGGGGAAGGCTTCAGTGTTACATATCCTTTGGCTTGAGGACACTGTTCCTTTTTAAAATCCTTTTTTGCACTGAACAACACTAAGGCACATTTGTGTACCACATTAAACACATTTCTTTCTTACAGTGTATCAGCAGGTCTTAACCACAGACAAAAGTTTATGAGAGAGCGAGCTCTCGGGTTCAAAACCAATGTGTAGCATGTGTTTTTCAGAAACAGTCCATTAGAGCATCTATTAGCACTGAAGGATTAACACTGATGATAGAGCTCTCAGAGTGAGGGCTTTATTCACCGTTTACTTAAAGACATCCGGTTGCTTTCACATGCATGCACATACCCACAGAAACACATGCTAAAACTCACACACAACAACAGCTGACTGCATTAGCCAGCAGTGATAGTGCTTCTAAACATGGGGAGGGGTCAAGGACACTGCACACCACACCACACTACCAACACATTTTGTCTCAACATCTGAGTGCACACATCTTAATTATAACTTTCAAAAATGTTTTTATATACTTTTAAAGGTACACATACACATAATGAAACATGAACAGTTTCTGCTAATTTCCCTACAATGAATGGTCCACTGACACCACATACTACGACCGTCATACATCCTACAATCAAACTGACCCAACACACAGCCCTGACTCACTTCTCATCTAATATACCACCTCACAAACACACTCAGGCAAAATGCACACTGTGCAAACTGACTCAACTCTTGTTAGAAACTTCTCAGAAGAGTTGTACTCTGCTGCCGGTGACTCAATTCAGGCACCTGCGGGAGGTCTATTTGGCAAAGATATGATGTCTGATTGGCGTGGGTGGGCCACTGACTCAAAATCCTCCTGATATCAGAGATTTTTCTTGCCGGGCTGTACAGATGCTTTTTATACAAGAGAGACAATGAATCCCTACACCAATCTTCCTCAAGTTGAAAGGGGCTTCACATAGCGCACAGCTGAAGCTTTGATGGTTTTAAGCTGCACTGCTGTGCCTTCACTGCACAACGAGAGAAGACAGACAGCAGTTACTTTAATGGGAGGATGTTATTTCTATGCAGAATGGAAGATCTATTTTACTCTACATTCTATATGATCACAGGGTTGTCATCATACCAACATTTTAGGAGTCAATAGCAAGAACAGTGGAACAGGATGATTATTGATACAACTTTCAAAACCACTTAATTCAACTATTGAACATGCTTCTTTAAATTCATAATAAAAATGTCAAGTAAAATTGTATCTACAATATTACAGTTAATACTTTAACACTGTATGTAAACATAAATACATTTATAAATACCCTTGAGAAAAATAAATATATGTTTATTTGAAATACATTTATTTCATGCTGAGTATACTATTTGCATATTTATATATAAATACCCTTCAGTTGTCCTGTAAATACTAAACTGGTATTGTTAAATTATGCTAAATTGGAACAACTCATTTTGTACTTAATGCACTTTAGTTGTGCAGAAATGTTTCACACTTAAAAGATTCAGATCATCAAACAAATGTTAATATTACACAAAGATAACCTGAATAAATACAAAATGCAGTTTTGAAATGATGATTTCATTTATTAAGGGAAAAAATCTGTCTAAATCTGCCTGGCACTACGTGAAAAAGTAATTGCCCCCTAAATCTAATAACTGGTTGTGCAGCAACTGCAATTAGCATTTGCGGTAACTGGCAAGTCTTTCACATCGCTGTGGAGGAATTTTGGCCCACTCTTCTTTGTAGAATTGTTTTAATTCAGCCACATTGGGGGATAATGAAGTCTTGGGGATAATCAAGATATTTCTTTGGCAAATGTGAGACGAGCCTTTGTGTTTTTTTTGGTCAGCAGTGGCTTTTGTCTTGGAACTCTCCCATGGATGCCGTTTTTGCCCAGTCTCTTTCTTATTGTTGAATCATGAACACTGACCTTAATTGAGGCAAGTGAGACCTGCAGTTCTTCAGATGTTGTCCTGGGTTCTTTTATGACCTCCTGGATGAGTCGTCGTTGCGCTCTTGGAGTAATTTTGGTAGGCCGGCCCCTCCTGGGAAGGTTCACCACTGTTACAAGTTTTCTCCATTTGTGGATAATGGCTCTGGCCATGGTTTGTTGGAGTCCCAAATCCTTAGAAAGGGCTTTATAAACCTTTCCAGACTGATACTTCAACTATTTTGTTTCTCATCTGTTCTTGAATTTCTTAAGATCTGTTAAGATATGTTGCTCTTTAAGCATGCTTCACTTTGTCAGACATGTTCTATTTAAGTGATTTCTTAATTCAACAGGTCTAGCAGTAAACAGGTCTGGGTGTGACTAGTGAAATTTAACTCTGCTTTCTAAAATAATGTGGTTAATCCCGGTTCTTTCATGATTTAACAGGAGGGGGCAATTCATTTTTCACTTAGGGCCAGGTAGGTTTGGACAGCTTTTTTTCCCTTAATAAACACAATTATAATTCAAAAACTGCATTTTGTATTTACTTGCATTATCTTTGTGTAATATGAAAATTTGTGTGATTATCTGAATCTTTTAAGTGAGACAAATATGCAAAACAACAACAACAAACAAAAAAACAGGAAGGGGCAAAAACGTTTTCACGGCACTGTACATATATATAATACGATATATTAAGATAATATATTTCATTAAACATTACATAATATAACTTTTAATTTTTAGGATAAAATAGAATTACATTCTAATAGAACAGAATTAATTACAGAATTGTTCTGAAGTTAAAATGTTAAGTGGAAATACTAAATAAAATAAAAATACATTATGCGCAATATATACATTATACTGTATACTGACATACATATATATATATATATATATATATATATATATATATAGGCAACGATTAATCACATCCAAAAGTTTTTGTTTACATAATATATGTGTGTGTACTGTGTATATTTAAAAAAATAAAAATATGTTATGTTTATATATTAAATATATATTATATATATAAATATTTTTTTTTTAAATATATACTGTATGTGTGTATCTTTACATATACATAATAAATATACACAGTGCACACATATTATGTACACAAAAACTTTTATTTTGGATGCAATTAATCATTGTCCAGCACTACACACACACACACACACACATACATATATACACAGTATATATACATTATTTTGATATTTTTAATATTACAAAACAATAACAATAAAAATATTACTAATTTAAGTTGCTTGCAGTTTTAAGAAATACAACTTTCTCTTTCCTTTTCAATATTTTCATTATAGGCCTATACACAGGTCCAATATTCTGACACGAAACATGTAATGTAAATGTTTCATTAGTATCCCGCCAAGTCAGGCATTTCCCCCAAAGTACATTAGATCGCTCTGGTGCTTAGCAGAATTATCACGAGTGCACTTCACAAACCACACAAGCACATACCGTATAACAAATCACAGTACTTTTGACATCCCTAATGACAACAGGCCTGGATCTCTAAACATATTTAATGTATGATTCAAATGCAATAACTGACGTGGTGACGGACTTACTGATTAGTCCTGACTCATTCAGCGTGATCAGACTGTGTGGGATCAGATCACACACCAAACTGGGCTCTCAGTGCCAACATTACTGGTCATTAAATTCACCACCTGCTGACTGTGCCCTCACTAGAATTTGCCTGTTGTCACTTCACTAATAAAGGCAAAGCTTGCAGATTGATCGTTTGCAGTGACAGAGTTTCCATGGTAACGCAGGTACTTACAAAAGGACCGGGTGGACCCTGTGGACCCTCGCCTCCCTTCAGACCAGATGGACCCTGTGTGAGAAGGAAAGAGAGCGGTTTAATTCTCGAATGAGAGCTGTGCTTCAGAATCTGTCAAAGTGGCATCTGAAACTCTGCGTGTGCTTGCATGTGTTTGTGCCAGTGTATGGCAGCTGTTTGTACTATATGTCTCCTGGAAATACAGCCCAAAGTGTTTATACAACTGGCAATCTCTTTATTTCCTACATCAGAAACAAGTGCTGGCAGTGCATTGTCATGTGACGCCAAGGACACGTCACTCTCCTCCCATCTGAGTCATGAAAAACATATGAGCCAGCTAAAAGTAAACATCAAAACAGCGAGTGACGGCAAAATCTACTGTTGTTTATTGAAATCATACTGGCTTTGTGTTTCAAATGTGACTTTCAACAACAACTGATTCATGAGAGAGATAACTAGTGGAGACTGAAATTCATCAAGAAGGCAGATGCTGTTTCTTATACTAAAAACAAAACAATGTTTGATTATATTCAGTCCCACAGTTTTAAATACTCTTAATGAAGAAAAACTAGACATTTCCAAGTCCCTGTGAAATATGCCTGCTTTGAGTTGGCCAACTGTGGCGGTTTGTTATGTACAAAGTCGTTTACAAGCCCACAGAGTTCCACATCAGAGGGACAATAAATATGTCAAACTGCAATTTTGAAAACGCACTGAAAGTAAGGCATTTTATGAGATACATGTTAGCATTTATTTGGTAAAACTTTGTAATAATCTCACGCTATGGACCATTGGTTAAGCATTAGTAAATAGTCAAATCATCATATATAAATCATTGTCCCTACATTAATAGACAGTAGTAAGCAGTTTATAAATACAGCTTGATTTATGAACATATCAATAATGTGTTTTATATTTGTATTTTCACAATTTATCTATGATCAATGTATAATTTCTAAATTAAGTATTACATTATTAACAAACCAGTTATTGTAGGAGTTGTCAGTGGTTCATAAGATCATTTAGATCTGTATTACTATATGTTGTATTTGTTTCCTTTTTCTGTTTAGAAGATAACTGAGCTCTTAAATCTATTTTTTTTTAAGTTTTTGAGGAATAATTAGTCCTCACTTTAGATTAGCTCACACAAATAGTTAACTCACAACTACTAAAGGTTTTAAAACTACATGAATGAACAATGAAGTACTGTAAGAATACGTGTTAATACAGCATTAATTAACACACTATTACTATATGTCAAAATAATATGTATAAATGTCCATTTAAATCGTTTATTAATCATTTACTTACCCTTTCTAAACGATCTTTCGAACCATTGACGACAACTAAATAACCGGTTTGTAAATAACGTCATGCTTAATTTAGAAATGATAAACTGATCACTAATAAATTATGAAAATACAATTATTAAACACATTATAGAAATGCTTATAAATCAAGAACAAATCAGCTGTATTTATAAACTGATTAGTACTGTCGGGTAGGGACAATGCTTTAATAAATGATGAATTAGCATGTAGCGATTCATATATACTGATTCATAGAATGTAGCGTGCAGTTATTATAAAACATTACCCCTTTTTATGTCATTTTAGTACCTCATGAACTTTTGGTGTCCTGAAACAGCTTTGAGACTGTAAAATCTTATTAAAATGAACCCATTTTCTAAAATGTATCTGCAACAAGAGATTATGTTGGTACACACAAATACTTTCAAATAAATAGTGGACCTTTGTGTTAAATATACTAGTCTATATAAAATCTAAATTGGCTATTTATATATCCCTGGTTGTACTGCAATATACTGCAGTGGAATTTCCCTGCAGTGTTAAAGATGTATTTCAAAAAGCTTGCTAAATGTCTAAATGTATGTTAAATGTGTCAGTTAATCTCCATGAGCCTCGGTCTCATAGTTAGGACTGTACCCTCTCCTGAGGCATTCATCCAGTGTAAGCATTTGCATGAACAGCAGGCGGTTAAGCAGCTAATGGCCATTTGGTGGGGCACACGACATTAACTCGTTTGTTCTTACCGCTGCGCCAGGAATCCCTCTTTGGCCTGGAAACCCTTTCAGTCCGGCAGGGCCAGATTTCCCAGAAACCCCGTGAGGACCTGGATCACCCTTCAAGGAGAGAGACGATGATAATTTAGTCTTTAAACCTAAAACCACCAACCTCCACAGCTGCTATTTGTAGGCCTTACCAGCCACCTACACATTGTGAAATTGGACTGAATATTATGTGAATTCTTCCCAGTTATTACCCTTGAGTGATCTGAAGCGAGCGTGTTTAGCAAACCGTACCTTTCCACCTTCTTTGCCAGCAGCTCCAGGAAGACCTTGCTCTCCAGGGGGCCCTGGTGATCCAGGATGTCCTCTCTCTCCGACAGGTCCAGTTTCTCCTGTAGAGCCCTTTCAAATTCAAACAGGCTTTTTAATGTAACTTCTGGCTAACTGCAGGATATGTTTTATTAGAGTAACATGTTGATTTTTTATTTTTACTCGTACACTATATTGCCAAAAGTATTGGGTCACCCCTTTTAATGAAAGGATTGACTACTTTAGTCATTTCAAATCTTAAATCTACTACTTTAGAGTACAAATCTTAATGTTTGAGCATATAATGATATTCTGAGGAATTGTGTGCTTCTAATTTTATAGCAACAGTTTGGACAGGACCCTTTTCTATTCTAACATGACAGTGACTCTGTGTATCAGGCAAGGATCAAAGAGAAATGATGATTCAGTCAGTGTGGAAGAACTTGACTGGTCTGCAGAAAGCCAAGTCCTAATCCCAGCTGAACACCTCTGGTGTGACTTTAAATGCAGACCCTGAGCCAGAAATTCATCACCAATTCATCACCAAAGAGATAATTTATCTTTGATCTTAATGTTTACCTTATCTTATCTTGCCTTATACACAGAGGCGCTGTCATGTTAGAATAGAAAAGGGTTCTGTCCAAACTGTTGCTATAAAATTAGAAGCACACAATTCCTTAAAATATCATTATATGCTTAAACATTAAGATTTGTACTCATGGAAATGACTAAAGTATTCAAACCTTTCATTAGAAGGGGGTGACCCAATACTTTTGGCAATATAGTGTATATATAACAGCAACTACTACAGCTCACCTGTGGGCCAACAACACCTCCAGGTCCAGGAGGTCCAGTCTTTCCTTGGAAACCCTGTTTGAGGACAAGCATAGTCATTGTGAGCATAGTTATCACATTTATGGAAGCAAACTTGGAGAAAAGGAAAACCTGATGGAAACTTTGTAAATATCACTAAACTGTACAAATCCAGCCTCTGAAATGTCAGCAGCACTTATTTTTATTACATCCACTTTTTTTCCTTTAATCAGTGAAAGTCAAATGTAGTGTTTTCATCTTAAAAAGACAAAGAGGAGTCTTTTAAGATAAAATGAGTTTCGCCTTTTAGCACTCCGTCTGTCGGATGTTCTTGATTAGAAACAGAAAGATAGAGCTGCCAAGAGCAGTGTAGCGCCTTGACCCTGTCAGCAGCAAGTTAATACACCATATAAACACTGTCCACAACATTTATTCTTCTTTTCTCAAAAGACAGAAAACACTTATGAAGAAAAACCGATACTCACAGTCTCTCCTCGCTGTCCAGGGTGACCGGGCAATCCATCCTTTCCAGAAGGCCCCTGAGGGAATTACATAATTAATAGTGATTAAATCACATTTATGTAATTATTATAGAATAGACTTGTGGCTATTATTCTTTTGTATTTTGTGGTTTAATGGTTAAATCTAGACCTATCATTTGAACTAAAGTATAATAAGTCTAACGTATGGAAGCCCATTTCAACCACATTAGGAAAAACAATAATGCTTTCGCAAATCAAAATTAAATTATTGCATAAAATTCAAAATTGTGACATTAAAAATCAAAACCTTTTGTGCCATCATTTTCAATTTTTCCAATGATTAATAATTAGGTCATAGTTATGACAAATAATGAATCTATACTTAGTCCATCATCATTTTAACATAAAAATAACACAAATTACACTTTTAGGACAAAAAATCTACTAAATCATTAAATGTCAAAATTATAATAAAAATGTTAGTTTGTTCAATATTTTGTTTGTTCAATGTTTCAACGAATTATCTGAATTAATTTTGAATTCAATTATAATTAAGTAGACAGTAGAGTAAAACCTCAAATTAAGTGAAAATAAAATTGAATAAAAACATATGAAAAAATAATTAAAAAGAATTAATGAGACATTTAAAGTCATTATAATGTCTAACTTGTTTCATGAATAATTACTTTTGTCATAATTAGTTATCTCGTAATTTTAATTTTTTTCTCAATTGGGACTTTTCTCTGCCTTATAAATGATTTTCTTATGTGGTGGAAATTCTAAAGTAAGTTAAAGAGTAGAATAACTTCTATCCACATGCAGAATTAAAATGATCAAAAACATTTAAAATGCATAAAACCACATACAGGTGGTCCTTTAGGGCCTGTTAATCCAACAGGACCCTGAGATCCTTGGAGTCCCTAAAACACGAAGAAAATAACATGTAAGGGAAATGTAATGGAACAGTTTTTGACCTGGAAATCTGACAAATAAAACTGAATGGGAGAACTAATTCAATGACCACTCACTCTCTCTCCTGGGCCACCAGCTGGTCCATCATTTCCTGATGTTCCCTAAAAAAAGAAACACAGACAAAGGTTTATGTTAAAAGCAAGCATTCACAAATACCAATAACCAATTAAGCAAGCTGAATCTGGACTGATGAAGCCTGACCTTTGCTCCAGGTTTTCCTGTTGGACCTCTGGCACCTCTTCCGCCACGGGGACCCTGAGGACAAGAGTTATTCGTAATAAGTCTTTTATATCAATAGCGTATGTGGAACAAAAGTGTTCTATTCTACTTAAAAGATTCAAGCTTGACATACCGTTGGTCCTCTTTGTCCTCGTGGACCTGCTTTACCAGCAATACCCTAAAAAACAAAACAATTACAAGCCTATCATTACAATAACTTAGCTCTAAGACTAGTCAACTTCTGGTAGAAGTTGTATGTAATCAGAACCAGAGAGGTGTGATAGAAATGGCTCCTTCAGGCTGTAGCTTGTAAAAAATATAATCTTAGAGTGAAATCAAAAGGGCCTCATACATACCCTTCCTCCCTTCTCACCATTGGCTCCAGAGAGGCCAACGAAACCAGTTGAACCCTGTAGATGGAGACAGATTATTAGATACATCGAGGGGAGCAGTTTTCAACGATACCGTGTAAATGACATGCTCACTTTACTTCAAAAGTATCCAATATCCTTTAAAACATGCCAAAAAAACTTTGATGAAGCAAAAATGAAGCTGTGTTGACAGATAGAGGTTGTCCTTGAAGAATAATTCAACATCGTTACTGCTAATGCTAATGTTATGCGGGTGATACTCAGAGGGCAAGCTTTTGGAGTTGATAAACATGAGTGGTGTGCGCTTGTTAGCACAAGGACAGGAGATGAAATTGAAGGTCGAATTATTTTGGCAGGCAAAGAAGGGGAAGCGGTCTGTGCACAATGGAAACGCATCAGTAATTTACTCCACGGGATGGTCGCCTGCACAGGATAATGGAGCAAATCAAACAGACAACTGCAAACACACACACACACACACTGAAAAAGGGGAAAGGGAAGTGAGTGGGGAAGGCCGACAGCAATTTCCCATTCCCGCTGAAAGTTAACACTAATCGCAACGCTCCAGCTCCACTCCGGGTTTTACATTTTTCAACTGATACATTATTTAAAATATCTAATATCTTATATTAACGTGAAAATATCACATCACAACACACTTTCATCACATGATAGTGTTTTAAATTATACTAGTTTATTCAGGCATCACAACATTGCACTTTACAGTATGAAAAATGGTTACACTATAAAAAGTGATAAGTTGACTTCACTTACAAAAATTGAGGAAACCCGCTGCCTTAAAATTACTAAGTAAATAATAATAATAATAAAAAGTTAAGTGAACTTGACAATTCACTTGACTTATTTAAAAAAAAATTATTTACTTAATAATTTTTAGGCAATGGGTTTCCTAATTTTTTTAAGTTAAGTCAACTTTTTAGTGTATTAATTTTGAGTTTTGATTTTTTTTTGCAGATTTGCTAAATATTACATTTAACAATACTACTAAATTATTAGTGTTTTAAAAATAAACTTAAGTGAGTCACAGATTATGGCAAACAATCTAGTAGTAATAAAAAAATATGAAGTAAGTCAAAGGTTAAAGAAGAGGAAATTAGTAAAATAATGAAATATTAATATCAACAATAATGATAAAAAACAATACCCATTAATTAGCAATATGATACTGACATATTGTGCATCCGTACCATCCTCACTCCATATGAAACAATACTAATAATTATCACACAACTCCGCTCTCTCATACAAATAATTTGAACAGCTCATAATTTAAAGCTCAAATTATTTGAACAGAACCCTGAACAGGCCAAACATCAACTGTAAACCCAGAGCTGAAATAGCTGACAAAGCAGGTTGTACACTACTTCAATGTCACTTTGCACCTTTGCTATTCAAGCAAAGTAGGATCCATTTCATAAAAAAAAAAACTTCAAAAGTAAAACTCAATGAATAAATACCAGGGAGTTCAAGCTATTTGAGTGGACCAGTCCTATACTGAATCAAATGTTTTGATGGTGTCAGCAGCTTGAACTGAATGAATTAGCTGACAAACACCACAAACTGTGTCTGCGCAGTCTTGAGCTGTTCACAGGCCTGCACTTATTGCATGCTGTGTGGCCAAGAGATAAAGCAGTCAGTGTCATGGAGAATGAGTTTATCCTATTAACTCTGTTAACACAGGCTATCAGAGAACAGCAGGCCTTGTGTGTCAAAAGCAGCGCTCGGCAAAATATAAATAAAGCAGTACGGACAGTGGCACTGTTTAAGAGACATAATAACTTCATAGTTTTATTTAGGATTAGTGTCTAATTTTAATCTAGAGATAATAATCTTAGAGATGCTTTGAAAAAATAAATAAAATAAACAGAAATAACCTAAAATAATGATAAAGTATAGCAACAGGAAACGTGTCAGTACTTACCTTAGGACCTAGTCTTCCTGGGTATCCAGGCAAACCTGGAACACCAAGTTTTCCCTAAAAACGAAAAGGAAAAAGTCAAACTCAGCATATTGCCATTTTGAGTTTTTAAATAACCATCAGGACCTATACAGTAACAATAAAGCATTTCACCACCCTCAAAAACTGTAAAAGCATATTGGAGCTGTAATGGAGTATTTGGCTGACATTTCAAACTGGCATTCACAATCAATTTATGATTATGAGTTCAGTGTCATTTTAGGTTTTAATTCACACATGAATTAATAATCCCTGACAGACACTTAAGTGCCCCAAAAACCCTAGTGTTGATTTTACCAGAGCTGGTCATTTCAAGTACTTTGCCATGATTATATTGAACATAATGAGTTTCAAACTGACCTTCTCTCCTGCCATGCCCAAGGGACCAGCCTCTCCAGTGGGACCGGATTTACCTTTCGGCCCCTCTGGTCCGTCTTCTCCTCTGGAGCCCAGCACGCCAACCTCTCCCTGAACACCAGCAACAACGCACAAACATGATATTAGACTGGTAACAACTAAATGGCTAAAACTCACCTTAAATAAATAAGTGTTTATAAGAGTTGATTGGAATGAAATGTAACTATACGTGTTTGTTACTCACCGTATCACCCTTGAGCCCCATGTCACCCTTGAACCCAGGAAAACCATCTTCTCCCTGAAATCAGTCAAACTCAGATCATATATTTGGGGAAAATGGAAACTTATGCATGTATGTACATATGAATGAATTAAAGAATGAAAAACGGTAAACAGACTATAGATAGATAGATGTGGTAACCTAAAATATTTGAATAAAAATTGTCATTTAAAAATTAGAATTTAAACGGAAATTTAAATTCAAACTCATTTTAATTTAAATAAATAAAAAATTGTTAATAATAATATTATTTCATAGATTTTAAAACTTCCAACGTGAAAAACAAAAAATACTGAATAAACTATCTAGTATTTTTAATCCAATTCTCCAAATACTCCATAAGAACATAATAGCTAAACGCTGGCATCTGGTGGCCATAGCGTAAACTGCTGCTTCAAGCTAGTTCAGTCTGAGAAATTAATTCATATCTATGACTGTATGTTCATTTAACAAACTATAAACGTGTTCTTGAATTTCAAATGTTAAGCTTGAGACTTAATATTTCATATAAATAAAGATACATTTTAGACACAAAGGTCTTGCCTATTGTATGAATGAAACACTGACACTTGGTGGCCACTGCAGAGGATACAGCCCGAAGCAGATGGAGCTACAATACTGCACATATGTACAAAACATTTTCATTTTTTCTGCTTCTAAATCTCTACTGACATCCAGTTGTATGGCTTTGCCTTTTATCACACACTCATAACACCTAATTGAAGCCATTTTGGTGCAAATAGTCCCTGAAATGGCCTTCCAGTTTTAGCTGCTGGTCTGTGTGCCTCATTTTAGAGGCTGACCCAAGAGCTCAGTAATGGAGACAGGGGATGGGTAATTTGCTTACCTTTTCTCCTTTGCCACCCTTCAAGCCACGGACACCCTCTGCACCCTAAATGGACAGAACAATAAATAGTGACTCTAATGGATAGAATAAAAGCACTTAATAAAGAACCTGTGAGATGAAGAGAATCAAGGCTGTTTACCTTCACGCCTCGGGGACCGGGATAGCCAATGGACCCATGGGGACCTATGTGGCCCTATAGGAAATGAGTAAACATAATAACACTGAATCAATCAGGATTAATAGAGGGGAATTAGGTTTTAAACATCTAAAGGGGCCACACATTAAGTGTTAATTACAGACAGAGAAATGGCATTAATTTCACTACTGAACTTTTAGACAGCTGCAAAATTGTGCCTTACGGGTGTTTAGTGGCTTTGTACTTGAAATGTGGTTTATAACTGGAATTTAGTGTGACAATTCATTTCGAGACAAACTGGAAATATACTCACAGCTGCTCCTTTCTCCCCGGGAGTACCCTCCTTCCCAGGATGACCCTGTGCAAAGATTATAAACAAAAGCATCTTCATTGAAAGTCTGAAAGTAACATGAGGCAAATGCAGCTGGGGATGGTCTCGTGGACTTAGTGTACAGTAATTAATTAATTAATTTACAGTATTCAGAATATTAAATGTGTTATGATTATTCCAGTGTAAGAGTATTTTTTTCAGGAATCAAATTTTTAGAGGTTGTGCATCACTTAGTATTGGAATTGAGATATCAAAAAAAAAAAGTAATGTCAAAGAAAATTTGGGGTAAAAAATTGAATGGGGTCAGTTAATTTTTTTGTGTGTTTGTTTTAGTTTTACTTTTATTCAGCAAGTTAAATTCATCAAAATGAGTAAACTACCAAAAGAGACAGTAAATACATTATACTGTTACATTTTTTTATATAATTTATTTATTATGCATGTTTTAATTTTGACCTTTCTTTTTATCGAATACTACTGAAAATAACAGTGATGATAATAATAAGATAGTTCAGTAAGATTATAAGATAAGATAATCGTGAGCAGCAAATCAGCATATTAGCATGATTTCTGAAGGACCATGTGACACTGAAGACTAAAGTAATGGCTGCTGAAAATTCAGCTTTGCCATCGCAGGAATAAATAATATTTTAAAATATATTCAAATAGAAAAAGTTATTTTATATTGTATTTAATTGTATAATGTTTACTATATTTTGATAAAATAAACATAGCTTTATATAATATAAGAGATTTATTTCAAAAACTTTATAAAATGTACAGACCCCAAACTTTTGAATGGTAATGTATATTATTATTTGTGACATAAACACCCATTACAATAACATTATAATAAATGCAATAAAAAATACATAAACATATATTCCGAAACTATTTTACCATACAATATTTTTTCTTCCAAAATTAAATAATAAATACATAATTTTCCAAATAAAATCATATTATTTAGACGTTTTTATTCTATATTCTAAGTATTAGATATTACTTATATCAATAACCAACATCACTAAATATTATAAAGATAAATAATATTTAAAAAAATATATATATAATGTTAAGGACCACCGTGGTATTTCATTCCCCATTAGACTATATTTCAAGACTTTAAAATGGAGTCAATCCACATGAAACAGGCTATAAGACTGAAATCAAAGAAGATTTCTGTTTGATGTTGTGTTGGACTAATGAAAGTCCTCTGTCGTGTCTGTGTTGAATTTCTTTGGACTGCAATTCAGTAAATTCCACTTACATCACTGTCATTCCAATTCAAATTTCAATTTATGGATTGAAAGGCACCCGACACTTTAATTCTAAATTGAGCAAGGTAAACATATTCCCCTCAAGCCAGGATTATCACCAAGCTGGTTACTGGCTAATGATGTGTGATGACGCAAAGTATTTCTGATATGAACATGGAGATTTAGGGGAGGGGAGCATATGAAATACAGAAAAATCCACTTACAGGAGGCCCATCAGCCCCAGCCAGTCCATGGAGCCCCTGTTTCCCACTGGGACCCTATAAGAGAGAGAGAGAGAGAGAGAGAAAGAGGACAAGTGAGAAAAGAAGGAAGAAAGAGAAGAGTGAGGAAAAACATACACAATTAAGGCTGCGATTACTGGTGTGCCCAAGTGATTCGCTGGGCAACTTTTATAAGCAGTTCAATCCTAAAGCAGTTCATTATCATCTTTTTCCTCTTGGTAAAGAAGAAATCTAATCATATGGTATGTCTGGAAACACTCCACCACTTCTGGAGTCACATTTCAGACTCTCTGGCCTCCTTCCAGGAGCCCTGAGAAAACGCTTGTCTGAGAGACCAACCAATGACAGTTATGTGTGTAAGCATATCTCCTGCTTGTCAAAGCATTAGCGAGTCTTGAGGTGTATGTGTTTGTGTGTGTGTGGTTTTCCTCTAGTCAGCATTGATCTGTTAGCAACCTACAGCTTGGAAACCGAGGAGTCTGTAGAATCGTTTATAGGGTTAGGGCAGAAAAACGCCGTCTGTAATAACAAAGACGATGACTGCCGGGGCAAACTCACTTTCTCTCCAGGTGGGCCGATCGGGCCTTGAGGACCAGGCAGACCCTGCAAGACAAGATTTCAGAAGTCAGATAGTACAACATGTAGTCTTAAAGGGGAAATCTGATAGTAACGTTTATATTGAAAAAAAAACTGAGAATGACGAACATGATACGTTATTTTGTGCATGAATATGCTTGTTTCCTCATTACTGTTTCTGTCAAATTCTTTGTAAATTCTTTTTATTTTTTTATTCTATTTAAGCTCCACCTTTAACTGAATACAACAGAAAAAGAGCATATAATAAATCAATGAAATCACTGTGTTGAAATATTTCCAATTAAAATAGGAAGTTTGTGTGGGAGATATTGAAGGGGTGTGTTCCCTTTTTCTTTTAAACTAGCCAAAAATCTATAGCAAATGTATGTCACAGTCATAAACAGGATTTGCTAATAGCTAGTCAGTTGTGGGTGGTATTGGGGGAGGGACTTTCTCATTCTGGAAAGCATCTGATTGGACAAAATTCTACTCAGTACATGAACATAAATCATCTATGTTTTTGGTTCATTTACACTACTGTTCAAAAGTTTGGTGTCAGCAAGGCAGCATTTATTTGATAAAAAATACGCTAAAACAGTATATTGCAAATTATTTTTTATCATTCAAAAGTACTGTTTTCTATTTGAATATATTTTCAAATGTAATTTATTCTTGTAATGCAAAGCTGTATTTTCAGCAGTTTTGACAATTTAGAAATAATTCTAATATGCTGATTTGCTGCTTGAGAAGCATTTATTATTATCAATGTTGAAAACAGTTGTGCTGCATAATAGTTTAGTGGATTATTTTATTATTACATTTTTTGGATGAATAGAGGGTTTAAAAGAACAGCATTAATTTGAAATTGCTAAATAAAATTATTAATTTCTTTCAAAGAATTGACCTTTTACTGACCTCTTTGAACAGTAGTGTATATAGATATAGTGTATCTACAAAAGATTGTTTTTGTCAACTTTTAGGAGTTCAGTAGTGTATAGATTACTTCAAAGCTAATAGACAAACACAATCAGGTTGTCTGAGAGAAAGACAGAGAGAGTTAGAAAAAGAGCAGACTGACAGAAGGTGATTAACTGACTGATACATACATGCGGACCGGCGTTCCCCTGTTGCCCATGAGGTCCAGGCTCTCCTTGAGGACCCTGTTACAACATTTAACAAAAGCACAACCCTATTATTATTCCTAAACTTCACTGCT
This sequence comes from Ptychobarbus kaznakovi, assembly GCA_027422405.1. Lineage (NCBI taxonomy): Eukaryota > Metazoa > Chordata > Actinopteri > Cypriniformes > Cyprinidae > Ptychobarbus > Ptychobarbus kaznakovi. The sequence continues at coordinate 16,851,890 of CM049805.1, forward strand.
CCAGGGAGCCTATGACATTTTATAAAGATATGAAAATCAGTCCCAATACCTCAAACTCCAAAAATACTCTACATGTTAAACGTGAAAATTACAAAACCATCTTTTTTCCATTGGCCGTCCTTCCTGAATTGCACAGCCTACTTTAACAAAATCTATTATAGCAGCTTTAAACCACTGGCAAAGAGGAAGAGACAGAGTTGTGTACACATTTTACAAAAAAAAAAAATATATGTAATTTATTAATTAACTCCAGTGACATTCCTAGTATTTAATGAACCTATTTGCTAGCTAAGAAGTTGGACCAAACACTTAAGTATACTTTGTAACACTTAAGTAAACTTTGATCTACATTATTGAAGAGAGACAACAAACACTCATTCATGACTAATGAAAACACAATCAGTTATGTCACTGTTAGGATGATTTATTGGTAATTAAATTTGTGTTTTATTTTTACATATTTTGTTTTATTATGATTATTTGTTTAATCATTCATTTTTCAATCAGTCAATCCCAATGACCAATTTGATCTCTTCACAGACCACAGTTTGTAAACAAATGAATAAGAAAACAATAGAATCATGGTAAAAAAAAAACAAACATTGAAAAACATGCCTACATTAATCCTACACTTCCTGTCTTGCATATTTTAGTAGCATACTTCATGCCTTCTAAATTTCAGCACTTCCAGGTCAAAGATCACCCCCCTGCTGCTGAAGTAACAGTGACATTAGCCTACTGTGTTTCTCTCATCTAATAGCCTTACTTAGATGTGACCTTTACTCGGGACAACAAATATGGTTCAGAGAGGTACGAGGATGGGAAACCAGGAAACCCCGTCATGAGGTGACCAGAAGAGGTTCTCTTATGTGATAAACACACTACTAAAGCAGGGGAGAGAAAGTCCTTACCATATTTCCTTTAGGGCCAGGTGGTCCATCCAATCCAGGAAGACCCTGCATGTATATAAAACACAAGTTTTTAGCTGTAAGTTTCATGCTATGTTTACAGTTGTAATTAAGCAAGTGTTGTGTTTATGGTACATACACGCTGTCCAGAGGTCCCAGCAGAACCTCTGGGGCCCAGAAGTCCTCTTGGACCCTGGTAATAAATAAAAGAGACATATTGTGAGAATTAATCAGTCCGTTATACTGAACACAAGTAGTCTTCAGGCCAAAAGACCCCTTGGTAGATATAGATGTGGAGCACGGACCCCTTTTGTGTTGTATTTTGAGTTACATGTACCATATTTATACATACTTTTACAAGAGATTTGGCCAAACATTCTACTATAAAGAGACAAAAAACAAACTACATTGATGGCTGTGGGCTAAAAAGTAAATTTTGAATTATATCCCACAATATTATATAAAAGTTTACATAAAATAATAATAAAAAAAAAAAAAAAAACGCATTCACCAAAATCGTATCGTAAACCCCCTTTTGTGATGAGGCATGGCAGGACAAATCAAAAGTCATCATGGACCAGCTTTGGCCCGCAGGCCCTGTTTTAGGTCACTAAATATCACTTTATGATGATGATTAGATACAATATCATTAAAATACTATCATTCTTGATGAGTAATATAAGTTAAAGTGGAGGAACAGGAAAACATTTAGCTGAACTTTAGCTGTGGTTGAAGTTGTTAACTCAATGTTATAAATTGTTTAGTGCAAATTTTCCACTAGAAAACTTGAATACTTGGTGGACCCCCTGTAGTTACATTGTGTAACAGTCACATTATAATTATAGTCACATATATATAAAAATGATGACTCCTTTGTGGTCTAGACTGTTTAAGGCTTCAATAATATCTGCATACTGTGTTTGGATCAACTCAGAGAGACATATTAAAATCATCTTAAAGAAAAAATAAAGGTTAATTATAATTTTTTCCAGGTCTGAGCACAAAGTTTAAGAAAGGACACCCTGAATATGCTTTTTATTAATTAATTCAAAATGGTTTAGAAACAACTATGTAAAACAGAAACAAAGGTACATCGGGTTAGTGCTGTAGACCCAGAGGTTGACTACTTTAACTGTGGGACTCGCTCCAATTAGGTTTTACATCTTCAGGGCTGATTCTGTTATTTGTTAGATCTCTGCTGATGGAGTATTTAGTCAAAGAGTGAGTAAAATATGTGAGACTATTAGTGTGTCGTGAGAAACAGAGAAAGAAAGAGAGCTGGAGAAAATAGAAAACTGCAGCGCTTCATACAGAGCCATTACCTCAATGAGCAATGAGCAACACAAATACTGAGATTTGAGGTGGACAGAGCAGGGTGAGCCGTGAAGAGCGATTATGGTGGGTAGTCAAGGTCTTTTAGGCATAAAGTGAAGTTAATAACCTCACGTTCTGTCCTGAGAGCCCCAAAGCACATTTGAATAACTCAAAAACATGCTTACCATTCTTAACTTGATACACTTTTCCTAATTAGGTTATATACAACATTTTAACTTGCTAATATACACCTTACATGAAAAGATCACATTACTTGTGGTCTTAGATACTTCATGAATTAAAATTACACATTCGGTCAAAAGTCTGGAGTCATTTGTTTTTTTTAAGAAATTTCTTATGCTTACTAAGGATGCATTTATTTGATCAAAATACGGTAAAACAGTAATTATTGTGAAATATTTTTCCAAATAAAAATAAATGCTTTCTATTTTCATATTTTCAATATATAATATAAACTAGAAACTACTTCATAATATTGGAAATATTTCACAAGTCTGTGCCTACACTGTGATGCAAAGGAGGGTTAAAGCTTCAAACAATGTCTACTGTGCTTTGAATAGTTCACATAAAACATATTTTGAAGGGAGAACATTACAAGAGAATACAAAATGCAAATAGAGATGGAGATGCTTACACTTTCTCCTGGCATTCCTCTCTGTCCAATCTCACCATCCTCGCCCTGCAGACATGAGCACAAACACACTTGCCAACATGTCTGCACACACATATGCAAGTACATATGAATCAAATTAATAAATGAATTTGTCACTTTGACAAACGCACCCTCGGTCCATCCTCTCCTGGTGAGCCTGGTGAGCCGACAGGACCTCCCTCACCCTAAAAGAAAACGAAATACATTAAATGACAGAGGGAGAAAAAGAGTAAATGTATTATTACTGTCCCTGCCTGCCTGCCTACGTTTGGCTTCATGCATTGTTAGGGCCCATGGCCACTATTTATAAGACTGCATACCTATAAGAAGAGGCTATAACATAGCGGGGCCTGTAATTACCCAGGGCAGGATTAGGAGGACAGCACTTTGGCTGGAAATATACACAGCTCCCTGTGATCTGCGGGCCTCTTTCACTATACTAGCCCAGGCCAAGCAAGCCACACTCTGCTGTGCCTAGCGAGGGCAGCCTTCGTTTGCCAGAGGAACGCAAGCACGCCAAACAACCTTCCAGTGTCACTATAATGAGGTCAACTTCTCCTACCACTATGATTGTCAGCACACTAAACAAAATATACAGCGGCAGACATGGAACATTATAAAAATGCACTCAGTCTTGGCAGGAGCCGTCGAGAAACTTTTCAACTAGAGTTAACACAATATAGTAGATTTCTGTAGGAAAACTGCCACTGAGGAATAAAATGAAACCAGGCAAGAATTGTTCCCACAATCATAAATCGCTGTTCGAGACAAGCTGTAAGTTTGATAATTGAGCATTAAAAATATTTTTTTCTCACGGGTGGTGGTCAGGCATGCGTTCTGCTGTCTAGAACAATTCACTTTCATTTCAAGTATTACAACAATGAAAGGAAACTACGCATGAGTTTTCTTAAGAATAGCTCAGCACTTACCCTGTGTCCTTTCTCACCAGGAAGACCAGGAAGTCCATCAAATCCTCGGTCCCCCTGTTAGACAGAAATTACAATGAGAATAAAAATAGGGCTGTCAAAGTTAAAACCTAAGTGCACGTTTTTATGCATTTATTATGTTACTTATTTCTGGCCATTTATTTTCCTTAAAACTAGGGCTGTGTATTGATTTAAAAAATCTATCAAAATAATTTCATAGCTTGTGTGTGCGTGCGCACTTAATTGGACCGAAAAATTACATTTTTAATCACAAATGCTATTTATTATAAATATTTTTACACAACGCATTTTCAAATTAATGTTGAAAAATTAAGTATATGTACAAAATATTTCATGCCATCTTTCAGATATCCTATGTATATCGAAAAACAATACATCTGACTTTCTTTTTCTTTTTTTTCTGAGAATAAAATGGCCACTTACAGCTATTTAGGCCTGAACTGCAAATAATCAGACCAATGTTTTGTTTGGTAACACTTTCGTGTAGGGACCAATTCTCACTATTAACTAGTTGTTTATTAGCATACCTATTATTAACATATACTGCATTACCATATTCTACATCCCTAGTCCTACACAATACCTAAACTTAACAACTACCTTATTAACTATTAATGAATAGCAAATTAGGAGTTCATTGAGGCAAAGGTTGTAGTTAATGGTTTCTTAATAGCGAGATTTGGACCTTAAAATAAAGTGTTACCTTTTGTTTATCATGTCCTTGTTACTAAATCAAACAAAAACATTAGTCTGATAATAAAAAAAATATTGTTATAATTCCACAACATTATCAATGTTATAATAACATTTCATTTAAATTATAATTTTAGCTAGTAGAGATTAACTCATTAATTCAAAATCAGTAATTATATGACCCAGACAGGGGTATAGCAACCGGTGGGGACACGTCCCCCACACTTTTAGAAACAGGTGATTCTGTCCCCTGCTTTTCTTTGACCCATCACCAATATTTCCACCCGCGTTCTCTGATTTGTTACTTAGATTTGAGTGAACTAACATTCAGCCAATTACAAGGCGAGTCATCTCTTGGGCGCGTCTTCCATGATCTTCAAATCTCCCATTACTCTTGCGGTTTCATTCATTAATATTTCATTCTTTGCTCTTTGGCCGTCTGGGGTAAAATGCACCCCAGAAAAAAGCAGAGGACGATTATATATTTTTTCCCAAACACACGTGTTATGGCGCGATGATTCACGCTATCAAATTGGCATGTTACGATTTAACCTACTGTAACGCCACATCAGGGCTCTACAGTGCGTGTATTTGCGACTGAAACTACTGCGTGCGAGTTGATTATTAAAAAATATTTAGGAGCACCTGTGCGACTGACTCGATCAGCATATTTGGGTTTGCGCTGAGGGATTACTTCTTTACTTGCTTTTTCAATTGAGTAATGTATCAGACATATCCTCTCATTATAACAAACAAAGTGTGGACAGAGTGTAGCCTAAATAAGAGATTCATTGTGCAGTGTAAAGATCGCGGCGATGAACTAAGATGTGTGACAGCTTTTAATGATTTTTAAGGGAGTTTGCAAATGTGACATTTATTTAATACAACAGTTAATTAAACAAGAAGTAATATTAAGTTGACAAATATTGCCTGATGGCCAATATGGCCTTATTTTGCTCTATTTAGTCAACGAAAATAGTTTCAAACAAAGTCTTAGCTGAGCCGCTGCGCATCTCAATCTAAAATGCCAATTGGTATTCTATTTATAATTTATTATATGAACATGAATGTACTTATACATTATGTACATAATTTATTTTCCTTTGAGGGTCACATCACCTGACAGCTGCCCCCCCCCCCCCCACTTTTAAAATGGCTGCTATGCCCCTGGACTCAGATACACAGGAACAAACACTCCCACTCCCAGTTTTCAACACAAAAGAAGCAGTTCTGAAACCTCAATCAGTGATAAGTGTGTTTTGAGTGGAGGTTTTGAATCAGAGGTGATTTTACCTTGGCTCCTGATTCTCCAGGAATTCCTCTGGCTCCATCGGCTCCATTTCGGCCCTGTAAAACCAGGTTGCATCATCAGCCTGATGCTGCAGGTTAATGTGCTAAACATATGTTTTAAACAACTGCTGAATTAATGTGAGACAGGAGATGACGTGAAGCGAGCGAGTACACACAACCTAAATAAGGTGTGTTGAGTCTACGGCACGTTTGGGGATTGAGTTATTGTGGCAATTTGACTCATTTATAACAAAACTGTGAATAAACTGTGTCAAAGGAGAATCTGAGAAACGTTTGCCATTAAAACTGGCAGATGTGAATGTGAATCCAACAGACATATGTCATTCAGTTAAGCTGAAACAGGTAAATTAAGGTCAAGGCTAATAGACACAGACAGTTTCACGGAAAATCTGGTGCGCGGTTGGAAAGTGAACAGTGGACTTCTTGCATAGAGCCTTTCAGCTTCACTTTGCCTGAGTACTTCAGCAGCAGTGTTGTGTATGTCACCTTTTTGCTTTTTCAATGTCATGCCACAATCAAACACTACCAATTCACAGCATGAGTAGATTTTTCCTATTCTTACCCTCTTGCCTGCTTTTCCAAGTGATCCAGTAGGGCCCTGAAGTCCTCTTGGTCCCTTAAAAACACACACAATTATGTAATGAAAGCCCACTGCTAAATGTCAAAGCAGTGTTGAAAATGAAATAAAAGCAAATGTTAAATCGTTACTTTTTATGTGACGTAACGCTTAAAGCCTAATAGTTCTTCCTCACCGTCAGCTGACTGAGACTCTCTATGCTTCAGACTAAAGTGCATGTTTTTTTTACATTAGAAAGTGCTATTTTACTGCGGATGAGTGTTTACCCCCTCAGCATATTTTACATTCAATTGCATGTAAGCTATCCCATGAAAAGAAGAACTCTAATTGTCATTACAGCGTTAAAGTTTATGGCAGCCTCACCTGTGGGCTCAGAGGAAGAGCAAAACTCTGACGCAACACCCTAATTCGGTTTATTAATCTGCAACAAATAATGACTACAACTGGATTCCACTTTGGTTTCTTTTGTCATTTAAAAGCAGAAGTTTTAGAACCAATTTAATTTCGGGCTGGGCCTAAAGAAAACAGTCACTTATAAGCATGATGCACACCTTTAATTATAATATTTCCTCCCATGTAACACATATTTAAGGAATAGATCACTCAGAAATGAAAAGTCTAATGACAGAATCTTCATTTTTGTGTGAACTATGGCTTTTAATATCTAATCATCTCGACTCTGCGGTATTCAATCAAACAAAAAAAAAAACATTAAATTAATAGTTATATTAAATGAATAGTAGTATGATAAAGTGATTATCAAATGTGCAGCACTTTTAATACAACCTTATTACAACTCAAGGTAACAAGTATATAACAGTACATAAAGTTTGCGGTCAAAACATTCAAAAGTTTAGGATATGCAATTTTCAGCAGCCATTATTCCAGTCTTCAGTGTCACATGATCATTCAGAAATCAGTCTAATATTCTGATTTGCAGCTCAATAAATATTTCTTACTATTATCAATGTTGAAAATAATTGTGCTGCTTTTTTTGTGAAAATGATACTTTTTTTCAGGATTATTTGAAAAATATAAAGTTTAAAAGAACAGCATTTATTTCAAATCTAAATATTTTGTAGCATTATAAATGTCGGTTACACTTTATTTTGATAGTCCACTTTAGGCATTCTACTAACTATAAGTAACTTTGTAACTACATGTCAACTACATGTAAACTAATTCTCATTAATTTGCAACTACATGTCTACTATCTCTCAGAGTAGGATTAGGATTAGTAGAATAAGTTGACATATACTTGCATAGTTTCTCATAGTCAGTTATGTTGTATGTTGTGGACCCATCAAAAAGTGTTAGAAGATATTAAGCAGACAGTCTACAAATACTCTAATGATTGCTAGTTGACATGTAGTTGCAAAATTACTCCCAGTTATTAGAATGTATAAAGTGGACTATCAAAATAAAGTGTTACCTAAATGTTTTTTACTGTCACTTTGCAATCAGTTTTATTGCATTATTGCTGAATAATAATTTAAATGTCTTTTAAAACTTATGAATGGTAGTGCAAAATTCTAGGAATAATGATCAGAGTCTCAGGAATACTCATTTAATTATTCTAGATATTAGGATTACAGTTAGGATTAAAGCTGTTGTTAAACAGGTTGTTAAAAAGAGACATAGTCACCTGTGGGCCAGGATCTCCACTTTCCCCTTTAGCACCAGCTGCACCAGGACCACCCTGAAACACACATACATACACCAATGAGTTTTACGTCTCACACACCTCTCTAAACACCAACATCATATGCATGGAGCTGTGTTTGGGTCACACTCTGGCTACCCAAACACATTCCTCTGCCATTGCTTTTAAAGGGCATTTGATTTGGAGGCAGCTGTGGAAAAGAATGAGAGAAATTCTAGTGGCATTCTTAGTATGATTAATCTCAAGAGGATAAAATACAGAAACACAAAAATGACAAAGGAAATCTGAGAAAGGAACGTGAAAACAAACAGCAGACAGCCAGAAAGCCCATCAGTACCGAATAACTGTTCATTTTATGGTCATAAATCATGGTGAGATGAAAGCAACACATGTTCCTATCAGTGTTTGTGTGATATCAACTGAGGAACGAAGTTTGGTTTGAAAGGAAGACATGGGAAAAGAAAAGAGACATTCATGAAGGTAAATCTTGCATGCATGTGGATTATAGATCATGTTTATTTTATGTGCTCTTCTGTGCCCCTCATCTACATAATAATAATGAATTAAATTAATTTAAATTGAACAAGCATCACAATGTACTTTTTGTTCACAACTGAATTTCATTGTGTGCAATATATACCGTATATAGGTTTGTAAAACTGTTTATTTAATTTAATTGTATTAATTTACATAGAAAATGTTCATGTTTTCTAAGTACAAAATAATAATAATAATAAATAATTAAAATGCATTTAAATTGAACAAGCATCACAACGCCTTAATTTCTTGTTCACAACTTAATTTCATTGTGTGTAATTATTTAGGTTTGTAAAACTATTTGTTAAATTAAATTTTATTAATTTACACTGTAAATTATTCATGCTTTTTAAATACAAAAAGGGCATACTGGTCACAGAAACATTGGCAACTGCTTAAAACATTTTTTTAAATCTAACCACCTATTCATTAAATGTATTATTATTTATTATTTATTTATATAAATATATCTCTATTTCTTGATGCATTACCATTACTTACAAAAACACTTACCCAGCAAATCTTGTTTAAAATTTTGTAAAAAATATATTCAACATATGAAGTGAAAGTGGTACAGTAGTAATAGAACATAGTTTTGTTTTTATGAAAAGGAATAATTTTGTTTAATGTTTTCCTCAAATGATATAGTCATTATTAAATGTCACTTAGAAACGGGACTCACCACAGGGCCGGAACGTCCTGACAATCCCATTGGTCCAGGTTGTCCCCTCATAGTCAGCTGCAGCGAAAAAGTAAATGGTCAAAAAAAATTGCAAACCTGACATTAACTGCAGTAGAGTACATAAGTTGTGTTACTGGCAACTTGTACATTTCCATGTACCATGCAGTGTTATGAGAACTATAAACCTGTCTTTGTTTTAACAGTCCCTTTACACTTAGGGTTAGGGCTTTAAACTCCTATACATGTTAAAAGTGCTAAAAAATGCTAATACACTCGTTTCAGCAAAAAAAAAATTGTTTTAATAAAACAATAATGGGTAACATGAACAAGGGTACACACCCGAGCCTGAGCAAGGATGGCTTGGGCCTGAGCTTCTTGTGCCGTCACCACCGGACCTTTGTGAGCTTCCCCACCAGCACGGAACTGTCAGAGAAACATTCACAAACACAGAAATCGCAAGTTTATTTCAGTACATTTACTGCATGCTGAAATTTAGAGGGGCCACTGGAGCCACTACAACACAAAGTGGCCTCAACAGTCTTGTCATTATGGCTTTGCATCTGGGCAGCAAAGTGCCAGTTTGTGTAGAGTTAATGTAGACTTTTGGGTGTGGCGCGAGCGCAGTGGGGTTACGGGTGGGGTTAGGGCTTTTCGCAGCTGTAAAAATTCATAACCTGCTTGGACATTTACAATGATAGTAATTTGTCCAATGTTAGAGGAAGTGGTCATTTGCAGCTGATTTTGAGATAAGTGTAGTGGTTTCTCTAAGATTACGGGCTGGAAAATCTTGTCCTTAATCAGAATCATTGGAAATGTATGGGTTGGACGAGCTTACCGGCAACATGAGGATGGTGCCAGAGGGCCCAGGAGCTCCATCTCCGCCTGGCAAACCAGCACGACCAGGAGGGCCCTGAGAGAAGAAGAGAGAAGGAGAAAAGAGGGAGGGGAAACAGAAGGAAATGAGCCATAAAGCGTGTGGGAAACTAATGTGTAAATGGCTGTACAAAAAAAAGAAAACTATAGGCATGTTTCTTTAAAGTTTAAAATACAGGGAAAATACTGTAGGATCATTTTAAATTGTTGGTTAGGTCACCTAAATCAACTCAAAATCCCTAAACAGTTCACAAAAACAAAAGCTTGACTAAACAGTTTAGAGAAAAATGCTGTGGCGCTTTAGCAAATTGCACCTAAACTGCAGGAGATTTCCACAGCGTTCCTTACGCCCGAATTCAAAAATAGCTAATGTGCTAAAGCCCCGTCATTATGCCATAATAATACACTTAGGTTTATTTTGCCTTATATTTATACTGAGGTTTATGTATGTTTTGTGTTGTTTATAGTTCCTTTCATTGCACAGTTTATTTGTGTGCGTGCTTGTAATGAAACTAACACCCCACAAGAAAAGCTGGGAGGACTTGAACGCATGCTAGGGTAGTTTTGGGAAGAGATCTCTTTAGCAGGCATGTCACGCTCCTCTTGTAGATGGCTCACTTTAAATTGTTCCCATATGATGGTGTAATTGTATGAGTGCATGTGTTTTAAGGCTGGGTAAACGTCCTTTCTACAGTATGTAACATATACACTGACACCTAGCGCACATGTGCTTCTGTAAATCAGGAAGGATGTACTGGCCATCCAGGGAAGTGGCTGTCATTGTTAATTAAGCATTTTCGGCTACAGATTTCAGCTTCATACGAGGAGGAACTGATGGAGATCAAAGCAAGTGGGAAATCGCTTCCCCTCACGGACAAAAGAGCCCTTTATTCTAGGAGACGCAGGTCAATGATGGTGGGAGTGCTGTCCATTTCCCAGAATACACTGCAAAGGTTAACTCTGCGGGAGGTTAAGAAGAGGCCAAGCTGCACCACCGTAAAGACGAAAAAAGAAAAATACAGCTGTTCATTAATATGTGAACAGGTTTTCTCTTTCAAGTAATCAACAGAGAGCATTTGCAATTCTGAAAAATGAATCTATGGGACCTAAGAATCTATGGGAGAATGAGTATGTTTTAATGTGTATGAGAGGTTATAAGTCTGCTGCTCCTCTGGAAGTGTTAATGGCCTCTCTGGTCTTTGTAATATGCACACATCTGCTTGTTTAGATCGTTACGACATGCTGCTTTTCATTGGCTTATTCTCTCAATGCTTTAAACAATGTAAACTTTATCATTGTCTTTATGTGGAAGTCTAACTCCTCTAATAAAGTGAGAAAGGGATTGTGAAAGTTCTGACGGGGATACAGTTACCTATAAAGACATTTTAACACCACAAAAATGATTAAGAGATAGTAGGTAAGCCATATGAGGGATGATTTTTGGGGAAATGTCAACTTACTCTCTCACCAGGATCTCCGTGGAGGCCCGAGGAGCCTTGTATACCTGGAGTGCCGGGGAGACCCTGACAAAAAGGACATGCGAAACGTCAAAGGCAATGTAACATAGACAGAAACACTCCATGCTGACATTTTCCCCAAAGTAAAGTTTTCCTATGGAATTTCATCATGTGTAAAAAGATTGCGGAACAAGGTGATACTCACAGGAGGACCTGGTGGTCCTGAGGGTCCCTCAACCAACATCCCCTGAAAAGAATTGAAGGGGAGAGAGGAAGAAAAACATGAGTACGGTAGCATGCTGGGCAGGCCGTAAATCTCACAGAATGAGCAGTACGGAACTAAAAAGAAAATCAGTGAAGAGGAACCCAAAAGATGTGGTTCATTTAGTCCAACTGAACCAATCGCCTTTTTTCACTATTCAAGAAAAGCGAATTATGCAACTGTGGTCAAAATCAGATGAATAATACATTGACATTTCAAAGTATTAATGTAAGAATCTTTTTTCCTGGACTGCTGCCATCTTCCCTTTCCTGTACAACTGTACAAAGAATAATTAGGTGGGACGTATGACTACATTGGCATATAAAAGATGCATTACATTGATCAAAAGTGATAGTAAAGACTTTTACATTGTTACAAATAATCTAATAAATTAAAAAACAACAGCTGTTTTCAGCATTGTTATTAAAAATGAAATTATTATTGAGAACAAAATCAACCATTTTAGAATTTGATTTATCACATGTGACACTAAAGACTGGAGTAAAGGCTCTTGAAAATAGAGCCCTGCATTTGGGCCCGGGCCCGATGGGCCCCGATTTTTTACGCCTCTAGGGCTGGGCTTCGGGCCAATTTTCACGTCATAGTTCAGACGCAGGCCGGGCCTCGGGCCTGTTTTACGCTTTTCCTTATTTTTATATTTTAGACATCCATCAATTAGTGATGAAAAAAATTGTTGCTCTGGAGGAAACAACACAAGTCGGTGCTGCCACAACTGAGAGCGGCTCGATTCAACGGTGTTAAGAGTCAGCGCAGCAATAGACAAAATCTTGCCGCAACGCCCCAGCAAAAGAAATTACCATGAATGTGTCCGGGGAAAAAAGTAGGGAGATATTTAAATTATTTACTAATACACTAGTGTTTTCTGTGTCAGTGTCGCAAAGATGAAGATGATGATCCTGACTCGCTGTCTCCTCATTAGACGTGCCTATAGAGAGAAGTGCATCACAGATTATGATTATAACGAAAAAGTTTTTGTTTTCGATTTGATTTATTTCGTTAAGTAGTAATTTAAAGCTTTCATATATATATATATATATATATATATATATATATATATAGATTCTCTATGGAGTTCAGGTCTGGTGAGTTTACTGGCCAGTCAAGCACACCAACATCATGGTCATTAAACCAACTTTTGGTGCTTTTGGCAGTGTGGGCAGGTGCCAAATCCTGCTGGAAAATGAAATCAGCATCTTTAAAAAGCTGGTCAGCAGAAGGAAGCATGAAGTGCTCCAAAATTTCTTGGTAAACGGGTGCAGTGACGTTGGTTTTCAAAAAACACAATGGACCAACACCAGCAGATGACATTGCACCCCAAATCATCACAGACTGTGGAAACTTAACACTGGACTTCAAGCAACTTGTGCGATGAACATGCTTGGATACAGCACTCTCTGAACAGCCAGCTTCTTTGGCAATTAATGTTTGTGGCTTACCCTCCTTGTGAAGGGTGTCAATGATTGTCTTCTGGACAACTGTCAGATCAGCAGTCTTCCCCATGATTGTGTAGCCTAGTGAACCAAACTGAGAGACCATTTTGAAGGCTTAGGAAACCTTTGCCGGTGTTTTGAGATGATTAGCTGATTGGCATGTCACCATATTCAAATTTGTTGAGAGAGAATTGGTGGGTTTTTGTTAAATGTGAGTCAAAATCATCACAATTAAAAGAACCAAAGACTTAAACTACTTCAGTCTGTGTGCATTGAATTTATTTAATACACGAGTTTCACTATTTGAGTTGAAAAAAAAGAAAAGAAAAACAAACAAAGAGACTGGCTCGGGTCTGACTCGGGCCGGTAATTCTGATAAGCTGTCGGACACGGGCCGGGCTACCGCCTGAGCGTCTCGGGCCAGGGCCGGGCTAAGGCTTAAATTTTAGGCCCATGCAGGGCTCTACTTGAAAATTCAGCCTTGCCATCAAAGGAATAAAACAGTTTCAAATATATTATAACTAGTGCTGTCAAACGATTAATCGCATCGAAAATAAAGGTTTTTGTTTACATAATATATGTGTGTGTACTGTGTATATTTATTATGTATATATAAAGACACACACATACAGCATATATTTTTTAAATCTTTACATTTATTTGCATGTATATATCATTTATATGAATATAAATATCATACAGAAATATATTTAATTTATAAACGTAACATATTTTTCTTAAATATATACATGCATGCGTTTGTATGTATATATACATAATAAATATACACAGTACACATACATATATTATGTAAACAAAAAACTTTTATTTTGGATGTGATTAATATGTGATTAATCGCGATTAATCTTTCGACAGCACTAATTATAACAAAAACAGCCGTTTTAAATTGTAATAATATTTCCCGGACTCTTCTACTATGAAGCAATGCTGTAGTAATAGCTGCAGTATGTGGTTTTGCATTGTCCTGCTGAAATAGACAAAGCCTTCCCTGAAATAGACGTCGTCAGGAGGGGAGCATATGTTGCTGTAAAACCTTTATATACATTTCAGCATTTATAGTGCCTTCCAAAACATGCAAGCTGCTTATACCGTATGCACTTATGCACCCTCATACCATCAGAGATGCTGGCTTTTGAACTGAACGCTGATAATATGCTGGAATGTCTCCCTCCTCTTTAGCCCAGAGGACACGGCGTCTGGGATTTCCAACAAGATTGTCAAATTTGAACTCGTCTGACCATAGAACACTTTTTCACTTTGAAACAGTCCATTTTAAATGAGCCTTGACCCACAGGACACGACGGCGCTTCTGGACCATGTTCACAAATGGCTTCCTTTTTGCATGATAGAGCTTTAGTTGGCATTTGCAGATGCCACGGTGGATTGTGTTTACCAACAGTGGTTTTATGGAAGTATTCCTGGGCCCATTTAGTAATGTCAATGACAGAATAATGCCTATGAGTGTCGTCTGAGGGCCCGAAGAGATTTCTCCAGTTTCTCTGAATCTTTTGATGATGTTATGCACTGTAGATGGTGAGATTTGCAAAGCCTTTGCAATTTGAAGTTGAGGAACATTGTTTTTAAAGTAATCCACAATCTTTGTATGCACTCTTTCACAGATTGGAGAGCCTCTGCCCATCTTTACTTCTGAGAGACTCTGCCTCTCTAAGACATCCCTTTTATAGCTAATCATGTTACAGACCTGATGTCAATGAACTTAATTAATTGCTAGATGTTCTCCCAGCTGAATCTTTTCAAAATGTATTGCTTTTTCAGCCCTTTGTTGCCACCGCGCCAACTTTTCACATTTTAAATGAGCTCATTTAGTGGATAAAAGTGTAAAATTTCTCCGTTTAAACATTGGTTATGTTCTCTATGTTCAATTGTGAATAAAAAAAACATTGGCTCATGTGATTTGAAAGTCTTTTAGTTTTCAATTCAAATTTTCCAACATTTCTGTAATTCGGGTTGTAGAATATGGTCATGCAGAACATGTTCTTTATAAGTTCAAATAAACAACCAATATGTTAATAATAGGCATGCTAATAAGCAACTAGTTAATAGTGAGAATTGTCCCCTACACTAAAGTGTCAACTTTTATTTTTGGGTTAATATAATGTTACATATAACTGTTTGCAGTCTGCCACATTCTGAAATGCCACACTATTGAGGGGGAAAATATGATGCATTATGAGTAGTTGCATTTCATTTGGTACTTGTAAAAGCTTCTCGCAGAGTTTACCTACCGGCTCAATGACTGCAGGTTCACCCTTTTGCCCCTTTTCCCCACCATAGCCACCACCAACCTACAACAGAGGCAAAATAAACTGAGATTTAATGACAGAGGAAGTACTACTCCTGTAGACCAAACAACTGTAAAACAGCACATTAAGCACTACAGCTACTGTCCAAAATGGACTGTATAACTCTATAAAGCCAAGTAGTGAACATGCTCAGTGATTACTGTGAGGATAGTTAGAAAAGAAGTGTGAACTCCATCTTTTCCTATAATGTCCACTTATAAGACCCACAGGGAAAGTCATTTGACAATATTTTACAGTCATTTAACACAAGTATTAAATTCAGCCCATTCGTGTGTGCATGTGTGTTTTGTATTTGTGGACCGGGATGATATATCTCTCCAGGAATGAAGAAAAGGAGCACAAAGTCACTGTGGTCAGTGTGTGCATGTGTGTAAGTGTCTGTGTGAACGAGTGCTTGTGTTGAGCTGTGAAAGTAAGTCTCAAGTTATCACAGATCAACACTGCAATCACACAGCTAACATTTCATTTCCTGTCTCCCACACACCACAAGCAAAATGGCTACAATGGAGCAACTTTCATGTGTTGCGGTGTCAGCAGAAATACTGAAACATAGTAAGGTAAATTTACATTATTCCTATTAATTAGGAGCATTAGAATTACAGTTATGTGGTCGCAATAGAAAAAAAGCACCCTCAGCATTCTCTTGCCACACAACTGACTTGTTTCCAACATAAAGATGGAGAAGTCAACTCACATTACTCTCCGTGACCTGCGTTTCAGCAGGCCGGCCTGGTCCAAACTCGCTCTCGTAGGTTGATCCGGTGGGGTTAGCTCCATTAGTATTGTAGTCATAGAACGAATCTTCATAAATGCTGGGGTCTATCTCTTTTGCATCATATTCGTTAATGTCATATTCCTTGAAGTCCTGGTTTTCTGCACCATTAGTGTTTTTGGACTCCACAATATCCACGTTCTCATTGGTGGCAATGGTGGGATCCACTCCAACTTCTTCTATCCCTGTAATGTAGTCGTCTACTATTTCTTCTTTTGGCGATGGATTCTGCCCAGCCCGGGAAGGCAGGAGGTCAGCGAATGAAGGAAACAGGGAGGTTAGTCAATGCAGACACCTGATCAAACTAATGAACTCATTTAATGAAGCTCTACAGGTGAAAATACAATTGCACTGCCAAAGCATGATTTTAAACGGGATCATTTTAGACATGACAGTGTGTATGCAATTGGTCTAATTTCTGTAATAAGTGTATTTTATGATATGACCTTACAAATGTACAATAGATATAAAAAAACTGCTTTCTTTGTCAATTAATTTCATGGCATTTAAGTAAAAAAAATTAATAATCATATTGATTTATATGGTCTATTTATAATAATAATAATAATTCATGTCTGTTTCATTAAATATATATATGCATGTCAATATATAGTTATACATTTTACATATATAAACAAACTAAAATTTTCAAATTGTATGCCATTTAGCTTATACTGAAAGTGTCAAAAAGTGTTAAAATACTTTTGGGGGCAACTTTATGTGACAAACAACTATAGCATTCAATATTTTACCACTGAGATGAATAGAAACTAAAAATCTGAATAGTTTTGGTTAATAAAATGACAAACCACAACAGCCTTTCATGTGATAATGCTGCATTAGTTTCTTGTCTTACTTAGTACATCCCATGCCTTCCAGCATTTATTTTTTCTTTTACTGGAAAAATATTTTAGCCTTAAGTCTGACTGCCTTCCTCACCCAGTGAACAAAAGTATTTAAGATTTCTCTAGTTAATCCCAGCCTTTGTATTGTATACCAGGAGTGCTTTATGAGGCAGCGTCAGCCCATGTAGGTATATCATTTGAAGCAGACGTTTGGCCATCGCTAAATGCAAGACATATTGTTCCAGTTAAAGCTGGATGCTCTTCATTTAGACTTCATTTGTGCGATGTCTTAGAACAAACTGTGACAGAATCATCAAACTATTGAAATAACATAAATAATGAAAATGCTATGATTTCACTGCTTTTAGCTGAACGTAAACCTTTATATGGAATAGTTTTATTTGCCTTTTACCCATAAAAATCAGACTGAGGTACAACCATTCGGTAAATAAAAACCACAATGAACCACCTCGAGTAGAGCTGGCACCTCAAATGTGTATGATTTTCTTATTTTCTCTCATAGCTTGGTTAAAACGATCTAAAATATTGCAATTATTTAAATTAATCAGAAAATGAGGTGCAAAATAATATTTTAAAGTCAGGAACGTTTTACCAAAAGAAGGCTATTTAAATAGAAACCCACTTGAAACAGACCATGGAAAATAAAAATTAGAATCATGCAGATCTCTACCTCATTGGCTGGAATGGAAACAGAAGAGGCTTCAGTGCCATAGTCCTGCTCAATATAGTAGTCTCCAGTGTCAGCAGTGCTGGGCTATATCACAGAAAGAAGAAAAAAATGTATCTAATGTTGAGATGTGAATATTCATTTATTGTTCATTTTAAAACAACTGCTTATTTTTAGCTGTTTATATCCGAATTTGAAACATGAGCAATTTAAATGCAAGTAAAAGTTAGATTGAGCAAGTAAATAACAGCTGGCCAGCAACTTTATTACACATTTCAACAGCATTGTAGATGGTTTAAATCACTCTAAAAGCAATCAAACTGCCTACAACTAAAAATAAATAAAAAAACCTCAGTGTTACATTTCACAAGGTCACCAATTGAGATAGGATATATTGACTTGCACTGTTTGTCTAAAATGCCCCCAAAAAATGTATCTATGAAAGTGAAATGACTCCTTTATAAACACAATATGAAATACAGTTTAATGTATGGTCAATACATTTTCTCAAAATCTGCAGATCTAGCAAAAAGTTTCATTTGGAGCTTGTATTTGAATGAAAGTGATGGCACATGAGGAGACAGAAAGGCAAAGTGACAGAGAGTGTGAGAGTCGTGGTAATAAATCAGAGACCACACAGTGTGGAAGTGGGCAGGCTGAAGATATTCTCACAGTGATTGACATGGGCCTGGGCCATACAGATGAGCAAAAGTCTTTACCTTGGTCTCAGTACCGACGTTGTCAGTGGGATTTTCAGTGGCCGTCCCTTCTTCTGTGTAGTCATAGAACTCATTATAATCTGTGTATTCAGTATTGTACTGAGAGAGAGAGATGGATGCATATTAGAAAGAAAGACTTGAACTTAAAGCCCTTATACAGTCCTCAAAACACATTTCAACACTTTTTGAATATCTGATATCCAAGAAAATTGTGTAGACAAAAATATCTGAATTTTTATTTATTTATTTGTGGGCATAATTCTGAACTGTACATTTAAAAAAAAAAAAAAAATAAACAACACTTGATTTGATATTTTGTGAATTAATGCAACAATGTTCATCAATTTTTAAGTGAGGCTACATTTTTAAGTGTTCAAATATTTTTTGGGGGTCACTGTGTACTAAGGGGAAGATGCATTGTAGCATACATTATTGGCATATCACATTTAATACAAAATGCACTTAGGTATGCCGTTGATGTGATGGGTGATCAGTGAACTGCAAAACCATTTTTTTGTTTAAATATTTGAGAACTTTTATTTAGTTGACCTTCCCTTCCATTTAGACCATCAAATGAGTAATTTCAAAAGGCTTGATTTGCATAAAATATAACATATTTTTACACATTTTCATTCAAAAACATGTATGGTACAAAAGCAGAAAATAAATGCTTTTAGCCCAACTGGGCCTCATTCATGAAACACGAGCAGAATTAATTTCTGTGGAAATCCATTCGAATGTATCCAGTCACATTAAATTCCTTAATCTGAATACAAATCTTATGAATGTCATGAATAAAGTCCAATAATGAACTTTACTATAGTGTAAATCTCCAGTGCCATCCCTACTGGAGATTAAACCTGTATTGTTTTTTAAGATTAACAAGTATTAGCACTGTGCCAAAATGAGCAATGAATACCAGCAACATGTAATTAGAAAAAAAGACATAAGTAATAAAAAGTATAAATTATTCTTGTCACCTGTGAAAATGCACATAAGATCAAGAAAATTCAACCTCTATAAAACAAATATTATCACGTGAGTATGTGATAGTGAACATGCTAAAAAAAGTATCTTAAGGGTATTACAATAATATAATAAGACTGCCTGCTAATGCTCTATTTTATCTCATCATTTTGAGCCACCTGCCATATCAGTCCACTGGTACATTAGTTAAATGTTCAATATCCAAAGAAGAGAATTAACAAAAAAAGTTATATAATTCAATATCGCCAATGAACATAAAAACTGTTGGTATTACTGTACATTCTGGCACTTTGATAATATAATACCAACATAAAATGAACGCAGAAATTGGCATGAAAACTTTTTTGTGTAAAGTTAAACAGAGCTCATGGTATTCACTGTGTATGTTATACATGGCACTTTGCAATTTATAATTTATTTATTGGATAATTCTGCATTTTATAAAGCGTGTAAATTAAATGTTACACTCCTAAGCCACTTGCACACAATCAGTTTTTGAAAGTTGTTAAGCACTTAAATAGCAGTCAATTTAACAATTCAACAAAGAGCTATTGTTAAGTCCTTCCCAATAATAAATGACTTGCGTTGTTTATGACAAACGCGCAATCATAAACATATGTTTCAAATTCTCTGCTTGTTTTCCTATCTTATTATATTAAGGTGCATGAGCATAAGGTGAGGTATAGTAGATAGTAGTGGTATAACAAGTTAACAAGCATTCTGTTATGTGCCTTTGTCCATCAGAAAGGGATGAATTTAAGTCTCTATGCATCAGCTGAGCTAATAAAAATAACAGAGAAAAAAAGAACTGAGGCCTAGTGGACTGGCTGCATTCCACTGGCTGCAGAAGAGAAGCGAAAAGGAAGAATATCCAGCTGCGAGTCGGTTTACAGCATTAAAGGGTCTTGCCAGGCTTGGAGCCTGCCATGGCTGTAGCCAGCGAGCTGGATGAAAGGCATAAATATCGTCCTGGGCCATTAAAAATGCGTCCCCATTTCCCACATGCGTCTTAAAGCATTTGGTACGGCGCAGGGGAGCTCCTTGCAGGAGAAATGAATGGGTCTGCATCCAATGTTCTCTGCTCTTCCTAAAAGATATAGATGTTAGGCTGCTGCTGCTGGACTGTGTTACAGCACTAGTTAACATGGATTAAAAAGCTGACTATATAGTTATTTAATTTGTTTTTACCCGTCTGTATTAATTCGCTGATTTCCCCATTGGTTTTGCTCTGACGTCTTCCACGATAAGTGAAGCTACATTTTCCATCCACTGTTGTGGTGTAGTTCTCAATACCCTAAGCAGCCGTTACATTGATTTATCATCATGTTACAATCAGGAGTTCTTTAACAGCTGAGAGACATAACTTCACTTTTCCAGGTATTCCAGAGTTAGCTGTGGAGGGAGAAAGTAGGCTTTTCCAGCAAGCATGCAGGAGTCATTAAAAAAAATATGTCCACACCACTCAAAAGTGGGCTCAGACTCTGTGGCAGGGGGAAAAATAGTTTCCACCGTGAGCTCATTGGTTATTCAATGAAATATTATTGGAAAACATTGACGCACTGAAAAAGCTTAATATCGAAAACAAGACAAACCGCACTGTTTCAATTTGGGATTAGCAGAAGAGTTTATTTCCTCTAGATCACACTTGTGATTCATTCTGTAAGGACAGTATGTTCAGATCTGCAGCTCTAATAAAACGTTCTGTACCACAATAATAGACTGAATAATAAGGGTGGGAATTAAAAAAATTTTTTTAGTTGATTACTCTAACTTATACAAAAAATAGATATACTAACATTAGTATGACAAATGTAAATATATGTAAAAAATATAATAATAAATTATTTACAAATATATTAAAATATACTTGTAAATATATGATGACCTTCCCTCACCTTGCCATCAAGTATCCACAGCGCCTCCTAATGCATTTATTTGTAACACTGATATTTAGATGAGACATTTGTTGGAAAAGTATATACTTCCGGTCTTTCTGGATAAGAGGTAAAAGCTTGAACAGTGTTTTTACTAGAAAACTAGTTGTTGCAGAACAAAAACACAACTAGACGATTACTCATATATGCCCCTACTAAACACTGATGGATAATTCAGACATTTTGAAATGTTTTTGAATCCAGGCCTAAGAAAGCCCCAGACAGAAGCTGTGGGTGTAGACCATATATAATCCATTAATTCATCAACACACACAAACACTCTCGTCTGGGTCAGATCCAGACACGTACTGACCTCTTCCTCGGGTTCCTGGGCCTGTGGTATCTCTTGATGGGGGGTTTCACAGTCAGGGCTGTAGTGTTCACAGTAGTCATAGGCTGCACGAGGGTCTGCCACCAAAAGAAGCTGCTGGATGTCTCCCTGAATGACATCACAGAGACATTTATCAGAAATATACTGGTTATCTATACATAAAAATGATATATGCCATTTCTAGACACACAGACAGACAGACAGACAGACAGACAGACAGACAGACAGACAGACAGACAGACACAGACAGACACAGACACACAACACACACACACACACACACACACACACACACACACACACACACACACACAAACAGACTAACAGAGAAGAAATATCTAAAAAACAATGAGTCCTAATTTGGCACATACTCAACAGCTGTACACAGCAGAATCCATCTTTTGATATTGTACTAATTTGGCACATAATGAACAGCTGTACACAGCAGAATCCATCTTTTGATATTTTACTAAATCAAATAAGCATGTGTTTGTGTCACAGAGAACAATACGTGTGATAACATCGAAAGAATCTGTGGGGCACTGAGCATTAGCCCCTCTTTCAGTCATGAGCTTCTTTCCCAACCTCTCAAAATTTGCTCACAGACAGGAAGGCAGACGTGCTGCTCAGCTGAGAAAACAAGGAAGAACGAAAGCACCCAGTTCAGCACTGTGCAAGCACACGTCGAAGCAGCCACTAATCTGCGTCCCATTCAAAAAGCACTATTGTGCTCCACAGTGAGGCACATTTCACAGAGCGGTCCTACGCTAATGACTGAGGAATGGCAAGAAAAATAACCAGCACCCGTGCTGATGTGAAATATCTGAGGCGTCTGTTCTTCATAAAAAATTTGGGAAAGGAAATAGGATCCCGTCTCCCACCTCGACACAAAGGCCAAACAGCTCCGTGCACAAGCCGAACCCGAGGAATTCTTCAAGCGGGAACTGTCTGACTCTGCTAAGAATGTAAACTACTGCTTGAGAAACCGCAAAATTCCTCTGCTGAATTCGCTCATACTTAGACCCCCCCCCCGTGCCATACTGATATAAGACATCGTAAATAGGTTAAAAAAAGTCAAATAAGGGCAAAGGTAAATAAACACAGATTTCTTTGATTTGATTGGCATGTAAAGTCAAGTCAAGCGGGGTGGCCTGTGGAGGAGAATGCTAACATGCAGATGACATTAAATTACAGGGTCTACATCTGTAGGAGCTTAAGCAGCTGTAAGACATTTTATGGTACCAAAATGATGCTTCCTGCAAGCATGGCCAATAAATCCTTGGACACAATGGAGAGCTCTGATATCCCTCTATACAACACACATCTCATGATTAAGAACTAACACATGTTTAGGAGCCAAATGCATTTTAAATGTCACTTTATATTTCAAAAAAGTTGTACGATTAATGTAGGTAAGAAGAGGTATTTTTCTCAAAAGCTGAAGCAGAAATCAGAATTTCACATATTTTCCCATACTGTAAAATCAGCACAGAAAATGTGCGAGTCAGAAAATTTTGCCTAGGTCTGGTCATCTTATGTAATCTAAGGCAATTGTTTTCAACCTTTATACCAAGGACTCCCAAATATCATGATTATAAGGGGCCGACTTCCTAAAATACGAAGATAGCAAGATATTTTGTACATGTATAAATATCAATTTCCATTGTGTGAGAAAAATATTAACTGCAAAACGATATAAATAATGTGTTGCTTCGTATATTAACTAAATGATGTTTACATTGTGATTGTACTAAAGCATTTAAAAATATATATATTATATGGAAAAATATGACTGTATTTGTTATATTTTACCCATTATCCACTCTTCTATCCTAAAGATGCCAGTAGAAATGTCTGTTAAAAAATAGGGTGGTCAATAATAATAAATAACTGAAATGTATTACATGATGTCTGACTCTAGACATTCTTTGGAAAACAATTTTAAACTGCAATAATAAATTAGGCATGTGTTAAATCTTGTTAAAAAAATGACTCTCCATCACTGGACAGGAGTTGTTTTTCTAAGCGTCTGGCACATCTTCTTCCTCACTATTGAGAACAGATAATATACTATCATGGCTCTGGACTAAACACTGACGGAAACAGGGAGATATAAATCTACTTTGAATACTTGAGCATCCATTGGGATTGCCCTGTCTTACAATGTCTGCTGAGTACTGTGTTAATTCATAACAGATACATTTTTTTCAAAGAAAAACTCCTTGTACAGTACAGTGAGCTAATTTCAGATTCTGGATAATAAATATTGAAAAAGAGGCCAAACACTTCAAACAGATCGCTATCAAAATCCCCACCAGCTACTTGTTGTGGTTTGATATTCTTCATGTGTATCACTAATCCACTCAAAATCTCTAAATGTATTAGTTACATGCTCTATTAAGTCTGTTCAGGCTTAGAATATAAAGAACATTCAATTTTTTTTAAGAAGCTATGATTTCAGAATGTATGCAGCAGTTGTACCATGTACCCAAGTGCTGTCTGAGAGACAGACAGATACTTTCAAAATGGCCAGCTAAAACAGTGCTAATGTAAATACATTTATAGTTGTCTGTACACGGACAGGACAAAATAAAAAATCTAAAACCAATCCCTTAACCAATGCATTATCAAAATCTTCACCTGCTTCTCATACTCTTTAATTACAACAGCAACCTATGCGTTCGTCTATCCTGCTGCGGTAATAATAATATTCTCAAATGTGCCGTAGGTCATAAAGCAATTTTATATAAGACTGTTCAGATCACTTCCACCTAATGACCACCACAATTACTGTACACCAGGCTCCATTGACATAACGTGAACTAAAAATTCAACAAGCTTGTACAAAAAAAGTCATCCTAAAGATCTAAACTGAAGCTTGTAGTGACAGATCTTTCTTTTGTGGTGTACACGTACAGGTAAAAAAATATGTTGTGCTACGTGGTCATGTCACAAAAACTTCTCCTGCATGCGTTGTTAAGCATTGGTTTTAAAAACAAGTGATTTTAAACGTTGAAATGCAATCAGCAGTGAAAGATAACTAATTTCGCTATATGTATGTGCTGTCTGAGAGATTGTTTCTGAGCGCTGTCAGAGAGGCACATGTGAAGAAGGTGCTCATAGAGTACGGGAGTATTGCACAGAGTCATTTTTGCTGCTTTATAGACTTTGAACAGTTAAATACACACACTTCTATGTGTCAAAATGCCCGCCTTTGCAAGTATCCTCATAAACACAGCTATTTAGGTGTTAAGTGAAAGCAAACAGCTGAGAAAGAAAACACACGTGTAACACTATATTGGATCCGGGCAGCTCTTAAAATGACAGCAGTCTAATTTTCCTGCTGTCTGTCATTAATTTTAATAAAACAACAAAAAAGAGAAAATCTCTAACAGCTTTTGACTTAATCACTTTTGTAACTTTAATAAGAAGCAATATATATTTAACTTACACAGCGAATAATATGCAGTGTTTTTATATA
The DNA here is from genome assembly GCA_027422405.1 of Ptychobarbus kaznakovi. NCBI lineage: Eukaryota > Metazoa > Chordata > Actinopteri > Cypriniformes > Cyprinidae > Ptychobarbus > Ptychobarbus kaznakovi. The sequence goes on from CM049805.1 coordinate 16,877,340, forward strand.
TTAGATTATTTTATACAATGTATGAAGCATTTCTTATCGCACACCCCATAGGGCAATACCTGGTTCTGTCGTGGATGGATGAATCATTCAGAATAAGAGTAATAACATGCATATAAAACTGGATGGATTTCTGTACAAAAAGTGTGGTGAAAGAACAAGGCCCAGAAGTGTTTTTAGTAACAGCATGACAAAACTTAACGGAGTAGCTGTAAAATGAGTTCAACACATGACATCCACCCATTCTTATCATCTCCCTTACCTGATGAAGTGTTAATGCCCTATTCTCCTGAGGACTGTGCAATTTACACATCAGAGGTCAAGCCCAGAGAAGAAAGTGTGGTTCATTATGTGTGCACTGAAACTAAACCAGACCAAATGTTATAATTACTTATGATCGCTTATGATTACCACTGTCAGCACTCTGTAATTTTGACTTGAGGAACACCAGGTAATTCTGCCAGTCTCTATGACCTGCCATGTAACCTTTCTGTCACAATAGGCAACAGACAAGAGTGAACATTAAGGTCAAATGCAAATTGACAATGGTGTGGAGCCTCCAGCACAGCATTTTAATACTCACTTTACAGGTGAGGTTGAGTGAACTATGCAAAAATACTGTATACTTTTTTTTTCAAATTATATTTATGTCCCTGCAACCAAAACCATGGCATGGCAGTTTATCAGCCCTAACAAGCTTAATCAACCTCTCTGGTCAATCTCCAGCCCAACAGCTGTGCTCCACAGGACTGGCCAGATGTTACAAAAAGTTAATCTACAAGAAGTGTCACTGACTGAATGAACTTTTCAAATTAAGCTATATTCAACCGGAAAATTCACCACCTTTGGTTGCTCGAGAGGCTCAGAAAATTCCGTGGTAGCAGTTTTCAATAATAAAACTGACTAAATAGTAAAATAGCAAATACATTTTATTCTCAAGAATGTAATATGCAGTCCGTGAGAACCTCTAGATTAACATTTTTACATGCTAGGGTCACTTAAAATGGGTCTTGGACCAAACAATACTGACTACCTCTGATTTAAATGTACTGGTTGAAGAGTTACAACACCTAAAATATACAATTGAAACAGAATGTGTTTTTGTGTTTAAAAATGTAAGACGGTCTAATGCCGGATTGTCCAAACCAGTTCCTCGAAGCCCACTGTCCTGCAGAGTTTAGCTCCAATCCAAATTAAACAAACCCAACTGAACCAGCTTATCAAGGGGTGCGTAGTTCCCTAGTTTAGTCATGGCACTGATCAGAGAGTTAGTCTCAACTGCAAAATCTTTCTAGTGCACTGGAATTTTTGCTCCCTGAAAATGTCCATAATGCATCACAAAAACCAGTGAGCCAGATTCCTTACCAGTGCCCGGATTCGTAAACATGATATAACGAATCACAAGCTCAAGAGCTATTGAGATGATTGAGATGCACCCAAGGTCTTCAGATTCAACACAACAAACTTTCAGACGAGTGTGCTGCAGCTGGCTGAAGCTGAACTCCAACCATGACGTTAGCCTTCCAGGAGCCAGATTAGACACCCCTGCTCTAGTGAAAGTCACAGTCAGCCATATTTCAAGGCCTGGAGTCAGTAGTTATCCCTCCTGAAAGTTTAACCTAGATATTCAGCAGAGTTTTGGAAATATTCAGAAGAAAATACAGACTGGAATAATATCATGGAAAATGCAGATTGTTTTTTTAAAAAGCGCACAATCAGCAACTAACTGTCAAATACAGAAAACGTGGAGTATCTAATGCACCCCAGATCTTATTTCACATTTTCATGAAATACAGACAGGCTCTGTAGCAAGATGTGGGAAAAACTTCATTTTATGCACTGGCAGACAGATTACATGCACACTTTGAATAGCATAAGTGTACTAAGGCAAAAACAACTAAACAAATAATGGTTTAAGCTTTAATACACCCCACTCCCGAAGTGCTTGCCCCATTCCAGAGCAATCCTCCAAACAGCAGCCACTACAAAGCCTTGAAGCAGGCCTCAAACGTTACCTTATCACTCTACTGGGAACTGTTAAACAGTAAAATATGTTTCCCAGCAGCGTGCAGGACACAGGCGGAGGCCAGTCGGGGAGAAGAGGATACAGAGAAATACAAAAAAAGAGAGAGAGAAAGAAAGTAAAAGGACAAATGTGTAACAGCATTCAGTAACATCATTTACTGAAAACCAGTACAAAAGCTGTCACTGGGGTGGTACCTTTCAGGTACTAATATAATTACTTCAGGTACTAATATGGACCCTGCAAGAGGGGATGGGTACCGAAACCCGGTATTAAATCGGTCCCGGGGCTAAATTATGAAAGACCGGAGTATGGACAAGCTCTGATATTATCGGTTCTGCTGTTGGTACTGGATAAATTAATATTGTTTATATATATATATATATATATATACACATTATCTTGCAAATTCTATCTCACCAGAGTTGCCAGCTGTTTTTATGTGCAATAATAGTCAAACAATTGTCTATGATGTATTTTTGCTATTCGCAATTCAGAAGCGAGATCGCGCTCACGCGGAGGAGTTTCAGCACGCGCAACATGAAAGCCCTGTTTAATTATGATAGAATAGAGAACTAACTATTCAGACATCTGCATATTGAACATAAAATCAATATACATATAACTTACACTAAAAAGTGACTATATTGTAAGTCGCCAATTGTAAGTCGCTTCGGATAAAAGTGTCTGCAAAATGACTAAATGTAAATGTATATGCGGTGGTTTTGGCTACTGTTTTGTCACATTCAGCGCACCGCCTGGGTCTGAGTAACAAACTATGCGCATATTAACAGATGAATTATGCTCATATTTAAAGGTCTAAACACTCAGTAAGCGACAGGTGCTTGGAAACGCTGTTTTGTAAATGATTTACTGACGACAAGTCGGCTGCGGCCAGCTGAAAGTGCTGTTTTCTCTGCTGCTCGCTGCTCAGAACAGACGCCGGGAGAGTCAGAACTCGCGAGAAGGGTCTGGCTGCAGACAGCACTTGCACTCTCAGCACTTGCACGCTCAGACACTTCTAGTGATGTCACTTGCAGTCTTTTTATTTTGTTCTATTTATTTTTTTCTATTTATTTACTGCAAGTCATCTGTAGGAGGAAAATACAAGACCCGCAAATCTGTGGCTACAGAACAGCAGGACCTTGTATGTTATGATATTAAATTAGTTTTAATCGTTTAACCAGTACAGCGTCTTGTCTCCGTTGGCAACGCACACGATTCGTGTCGAATGCAAGTGACGTCACAGGTAGCAGAAAGTGCAAGCAGCGATTGCAAGTGACACTGTATTTTAGTTTATTTTTTCTTGTCTTCACCACCTGGCTACTGTTGTAAAATGTTGAGAGATTCAAACAAAAATAATCAATAAATAGAACAAAATAAAAAAATTAAAAGGCTGCAAGTGACATCACTAGCGGAAGCGGAAGTGTCTGAGCGTGCAAGTGCTGAGAATGCAAGTGCTGAGAGTGCAAGTGCTGTCTGCAGCCAGACCCTATTGGACCTCACGCTCAAGTGAACTGTTTTTTCAAAAAAGTCGCTAAGTTTGTCGTCAGTATGTCCGTTATAAAAAAAGCTGCCAGAATGTTTGAAAGTGCTAAAGTCGCGCTCGTGTGTGAGAGATGCGGGAGCTGATGGCAGCGGGTGGTGGATATTGTTGCGGCCTGCCACAAATAAACGTATGGGAAACACTGGAGGTTGTCTGTGGGAGTGGCGACAGTTCTCGAGCACACAGAACAAGCCGTACGAAACATGTAGGGCGAGGGGAGGTTTTCCAATACTTACCTATTACCGGCCCGCCAGGTAAAGTCTATGTGTGGGAAACACTGCTACTTATAAAGAGCTCTTCTGACTAGCTATATGTTTTACGTTGTTTCTAACTTGCATGCTTATTTGTTTTTTTTTCCATTGAATACAAAAAGTGATTAAAGAGAAATAAAAAAAAGCTGATTTCAAGCTGCACCTCTTGAGATTTTCATTACAAAAAAACAAGCTGAACACACTGTCTTAAACAGCTGTGAATCCTCAGCCAAGCCACAGCACACTCTGATCATATTTTCCCCTCGGTTACAGTTTCAGGTTCACACCTGCGTAAGCAATCTGCAAAGGCTAGAAACACAGATGGCCCAACATGAGGTATGCTCCTTGTTCAGACCTAGTAGCTCATCTCCAACGACAAAGAAATCTCACAACAATTTTCATTTACTTGCAACTGAAATGTGAATATTTGCCTTCTTGAACGACCAGCCTACAAACTGTTTATTTATAGGTGTCTCTACAAATGCAAACAAGTATTCAGCTGTGACCATAATGAAAATAACAAAAGGTATTTACATAACTTTATTAACATTTAAAAATATATATATTTTATTGTATTTTAGACACATTATTGCCAATTACTTTCAATGAAAACAGTTCAATGAGCCAAAGGAGATACAGTTGAAAATTATTAATTGACTCACTTATAAAAACAATAATTTATCACCACCTACTGCTGTAGCAATGCAACCTGCAGAAAAAGACACAAAAAAGTGTCCCTCAAGGATGTCACAAACAAATTCATGGAGAAAAACTCCACCTATTTGTTATTCTGTGACAAAAGGACATTTAATTTAAACAACAAGATGATCACACTTAGTAAAAATGTCAAAGATGAAACACCCAGTTATAATCTGGACGAAAAATGTTCTGCTCTTAATCAGAGTTATTCAGCTTGATTTTTCCATCCACTCAATGTCTAACACATGTCCTCGAAGGAACACTAATTTGGATTCCTTATGACATGCTGGACTTCTGGCCAGAGATCCCTAAATCCGTGCCATATCTCACAGGGCTGGCTAAGCCTGGCTTCTTGCTTGGCCAAGAGTGACAAGATATGTTTTGACTTTTTTTACTTCACAAACAGTCCTTGAAATGAACTTTTGTAAAAGAACATGAACGTGCATATAAAATCTCTTCAAAATGATATCTGAATAGTTTAGGGAAAAATGTTAAAACTTAACAACTGGGTAGACTGAATTACTTTACACTATAGTTCTAGTTGTAACAAGGTGTGTATTCCAGTTGACTACAAGGTGGAAATAAACGCCCATTTACAAAATTGTGTTTCTCTAGTGGTAGTTTTGTGGGTTTCAAAACCTGCTTAAAAAAATATTTTTTTTAAGTTATTTTGTGAATTCAGTCCACTAAACGTAACTTACAATATCATACAATTGTATGTGAAATTACAACACAATAAAACCACACTGACTTAAATTCAGACCAGAGTGAAATATATTCTAAAGGTTTTAACTGAAAAGTTGAGCTGTGTTCTCATAACAAGGGTATTTTTCTTAAATGCCAAGTCAGGGTAAATTGTCACACATTTCTTAAAGAGATACTCCACCCCAAAATTATAATTTAGTCATTATTCACTTATCCGCATGCCGTACAACTCCATAAAAGCTTTGTTCGTCTTCGGAACACAATTTATGATATTTTAGATAAAAACCGGGAGGCTTGTGACTGTCCCTTTGACTGCCAAGTAAATAGCACTGTTGAGGTCCATAAAAGAATGAAAAGCATCGCCAGGGAAGTCCATCTGCCATCAGTGGTTCAATCTGAATTTTATGAAGCGACGAGAATACTTTTTGTATGCAAAGAAAATAAAAATAACGACTTTTTTAAACAATTCGTCTCCTCTCTGTCTCTCCTCGTCACCGTAGCGCCATTTTGGATATTATCCATCAAACTCTTCTGCATCCGCCTCAATGCAAGAATGCACTATTTTCATTCAAATCAAAGCGTAAATGCATGTAGAATACGCATCCTTGCATTGAGGCGGATGCAGAATAGGGTACACTGCTTGCATTCGATGGGTAATATCCAAAATGGCTCTACAGTGACAATGCAGTGACATGCAAATCCGGGGGTGCGCGTACAGTATGCGCGTACTATTCTGATGATGAAATTCGCGTCACGCGCACTATACGCTGTTCCTCGTGTACGCGTACAAAGTGAAGTATACTTTGGCCTTTACACCACCACTATCAGCCTGAACCATTGAGACAAGGCAGGATGGATCCATGCTTTCATGTTCTTTACGCCAAATTCTGACCCTACCATCTGAATGTCGCAGCAGAAATCGAGACTCATCAGACCAGTTAAAGTTTTTCCAATCTTCTATTGTCCTATTTTGGTGAGCCTGTGCGAATTGTAGCCTCCGTTTCCTGTTCTTAGCTGACAAGAGCAGCACCCGGTGTGGTCTTCTGCTGCTGTAACCCATCTGCTTCAGGGTTCGACGTGTTGTGCGTTCAGAGATGGTATTCTGCATACCTTGGTTGTAACGAGTGGTTATTTGTGTTACTGTTGCCTTTCTATCATCTCTAACCAGTCTGCCCATTCTCCTCTGGCCTCTGACATCAACAAGGCATTTTTGTCCACACAACTGCTGCTCACTGGCTATTCTCTCTTTTTCGGACCATTCTCTGTAAACCCCATGAAAATCAGCAGTAGATGGTTTGTGCTCGTGTCATCTTACCCACAAATGCCCAGTAGATCTGATTAGCATTTGTGTTTTTGTAAATAAATTCAGGTGAGTGAGTATATATTATACACACACACACTGTATACTCATAAGTGGGTGAATTTGCTAAGGTAGCTATTTTGTCTTGGAATTATCACAGCAGTCATCAACAAATCCCCAACTGTCCAACAAACAAGTTGATCACTGTCTTACAATGACCGGTACAGTGTGAAAACCTTGTCCCACGATGCTTTTTTACAATTTTGGACACAGAAGGCCACCAAATGGGAATTAAACATTCCATGGAGGGATTTACAAAATATTTAAAAATAAATACGGTGGGTAACTCAAAGCAAGGGTTTACAGATCACAATGCAAGCAGGAAAAGTCTCATATTAAGGTCAGTCATCACGATCGCGGATGACAACATGCAGGATTTACACTGTATAGCAGGGTACGATTAAATGTATGTACATTTAACCAGTCTAATATGGAGAGGCTCGGAAATGTAGACCTTCGTTTATGTGTTTTTGACCAACACTGTACAAGACGCGAGAATAGTATGCTATTTAGGTTTGTACATTAGCATGGACTCATTAACTTTAACGTTAGCTAGTTTTAGCCAGAAATACCTTGCTAAAGCACGAGATAACATTAACGTTCTGCTTGTGCAGATGAAACTTGTAACTTAATGAGTGTATGACAACCAGAAAATTTATGTTTTTGTCTTCATTTGTATTGGGGTTGAATACTTAGAGACATTTTGTTCTTTTTTGATTGGATTCAGGAAATGTAATAAAATAAATTATATTGCCCATCCTCTCAGGATACCTAAAATCAGTGTTACAAGTACCCCGGGCACATAATTTTTCCATTTTTGAAGTATAAACCCCATAAAACCAATGCAAGCTTCTGCTCTTCCAATGTTTCTCTATGCGCTGAAACCTAAAGATGTCCGAGTTCCGCTCCCCGTGCAACTGATTATCGACTGCCATTGGCTAGTCTGCGTTCGAGGGGAGGGACTTCCCGATAGGTCAATTCTTTCCCTGGGCTGTTTAATACGAATGTATTTCTTGTCTGTCTGCCCTGGGGCCTGTACCATGATTGTAGATTAACAAATTCAGAGTTATAGGATACGTTTTGAGATGACAAAACCAAACCACTCCAATCTGGCTTTGTTGGTACCATGAAACTGATCATCAACTTTCTCTGTCAACTTGGCTTGATCCTGAGTTAATGGAGCGCATGCACATGAATGTGTGACATCAGCGGCGAACAGCCAATCACAACACAGAGCAAGTGTGATTCACTTCTCACGAGAAAGCCAGCAATAATCAAAACTCGTTTGTTAAAGGTTAAGAGATTAAAGAATATGAGGAATTTAAAAAAATTTCCACTGAAGTACTTGTCCATGAAAGAGGACAAATAAAGGAAATGATCTTGCTCTATCAGTGCAGTCACAAGTGAAACTTGTGAAGTTAGTTAACATAGTTGATAATATACAGCGATAGAGACTTGAACATGTAAGGTCACATATAGCCATTTTTAAAGTGTTATCTATTGATTCTACCACTTATTAATATAACATACAATCTGTATATATTTATAATAAATGCTTTATAATAATTGTTAAACTAAAAGTGCTTGTGTGTAACGGATTAATAATAATATAAATCATATTATAATTATATAAATCATATGTAAATTGTAATTATCATTAAAGCCGAACAATTTTGTTGTATTTTTGTGTGTTGTTCTTTTTTAAGGTACTTCATAGTGCGCTGTAAAAAATGGAATGGGCGATTTATTTTTACTTAAAAAAATGATGGTAACAATATTACACTTAATATTTTTTGAGTAGTTTATACGACTTTTTTTGGAATCTACCTGGATCAATCATGTAAAATTTCCTAAATGTATCTATGACACAATGAATTTAATATAATTAGTTAAATGTGCTCATTTATTTTAAGTTGATTCTCAAAATTCTGTGATTTTGAGTAAGGCCTGTTTTTATTTTGTACATGTAAAAGACTGTATACAGCCAAACAGCTCAAGTATGAAAATACTTGAAAGTAATTTCCACAGAACACCTACACGTGTTTGGGTTATAATTTCTATGATTTACAAGCACTCATTTACCCATTTAAAGAATACATTTGCATAGGCCTAAGAAAAAAATTTTTTTTTTATACAAATACCAATATACCCAAACTTGCATTTTATGTTCAACATAAAAACAAAGCAAAAACCACAAAAGTTATTTTCACAGTGCTTAAACCTATTAGCAAATCTTTTGACATTTGCTTTCATCATAATCAGCTCTCTTGATTGAAACATCTGTGTTTACCATGGTGGAGCATAAGTATGTAAATTATGTCGCTTTTAACCAAAGCGACTCTATACAGTGCATTCTATATATTTATTTTGCTTTTTTGTTGCTAACGCAATGCTCTACCACTGAGCCACAGAAACACCCAACATTAGTTTCCAGAATTATGAGCAGCCGTACAGTGTGTGGAAGAATTCAGAGATGAGATGCTAAACAATTTCTGAAAATGAGCCCATTAACTATGGAATATTTACCTCTCAGGCTATATATTTTGCAGGCTCATCACAGCCCTCTGACTAACACTGGGGCTAGCAGGGAAGAAATGGGATCAGAATTCCAAAAGATTCCTGTGCTGTACAACATCTCTAACCTGAGGCGAAAATTTAGCATGCTGTTCTTATTAGACAACATTCCTTCAGCTCACATCAAAGACACACTCTGCAGATATTGTCTCGCAATCGAGCGTGCAGAATTACACAGGATTGCTGCTGCTTCGTACAGCAAATAGAAATGTGAATGGAATACTTCAAGCTTTTGTAAACCCTGCTTACAGTACTGTACCTCCACTGAGTTTTATCTTCATGCAGATGTTTATACGACTGCCGTTTTATAGCTCAGAAAAATTAAGTCGATTTTTTGTAGCAAGTAAAAAAGTAGCCACATTTTGGCCTTTTCTTCCAAAAGAGGAATAAAACGGTTCATTTAAAAGCAAACAACCACAACTAGCCCAATTCCCTCAAAAGTCACAGCAGGTCACCATGTTTATAAGCAATTTCCACTAATGATAAAATGTGCCAAATATGTAGAGTAGTTTAATTGTTAATATATCGACTGGAATGCTCCTTTGTTCAAAAACTCTAACAAGTATTCAGCATCTTTTGGTGATTTATGGGCAAATACAACCCACTGACGTGCCGACAAACATTATCTGACTGAACAGTAAATCAAATAATTTGCCAATTTTCCTGCATAGCATCATTCATATGACGTCGACACACAACAGTGTGAGTATTCTTTGTGGCCAAACTTAAGTAAGCACTACTGACTAAACAGTTCCCAGAAAAAAAGGTTCAAAATCTGTCAAAAGATAGACAGAAGACACTAATATGTACACATTTGGTATTAATATGCACCCTTTAAGGGTAAACAATGTTCCTTCTGAAAGGGTATTGTGCAAGTGACAGCTCTTGTACCCTTTTTTTCGGAGAGTGTATAATTGGCCAACTAACATTGTTCCACAAATCATATCTGGAATGGACTGTATCCACCAGGGTTTTTGTAAAAAAGCTTTGCTTGCCTCAAAAACTTCCTCGTCCAGGATTCTGGTCCCGAAGACAGTGATGCCTTCAGTGTTAATGATTGCATGGTCACTTCTGCTGAGTGGTTTAGAGACCTTCTTCTTACAGTCCACAATCATTGTGACGGTCTTCTTTTCGATGCTAATAGCCACACGGTGCCACCTATCAGTTGGGAGGAAATTGTGTGGGAAAGACAACAAAGAAGAACCATGAAGTTTGTGAGAATTATATGTTTACTTTCCCTTGCAAAACCAAAACTCATACAGTGACAAAAAAACACCTGCCTTGTATTAGTAAAGGATCTCCCTGAAATAATTGAAATGGAACAGACAGACAGCATTCTCTCTCAATCCATGTGCATTTCAAAAGGCATTTTAACGAGCGCTGCCTCTCATATCGACTCAATTATTAATATTTCACAAGCTGGTTTTTGTTTAACGCCATGTGTTTTTTTTCATGACATGAATTGTGAGAATACACCATTGTTTTATCACATGTAAACCACAATGAGGCTAATCAAAAGCACAGAAGCTTACTGCCTTTCTCATTTCTTTTAAAGTAAATGTTTGCTTTGATAAATTAGTTACATATGGCTGTGCATTCACAGGTTTCCTAATTTAATTATATCTATTAAGATAAATAAATGAATAAGCAGATGGGAAATAGTACTAATAATAAACTAAACTGGTCACTAGGAAAAATTCATGAGCAAATTACATAACCAATCCAAACACATTTAACGGCCAGTTGATGAACACTGTACTACAGCTTGTTCAAAACACACACAAAAGATGTTAAGGCCCATTAAAATAAGATTACCTCTGAAATTGATGTATTATAGCCTATTGTACTACTTCAGATGTTCAATCTGTTTAGACCAAAAACCTCCACAAAGATAAAAAATATACAAATAAAGAGTCAACTTGCTTTCCATCTGCAAGGTTAATGGCACGGAAAAGGGGGTAATCCTCAGGAGCGGGCTTCCCATGCTGATCCTCATACAGGAAGACCTGGCGCGCGGCCCACCTCCACACCCAGCTGCTGGATGCCCTGCTCGTTGTATACCGACAAAAGGAAGGACTGTACTCCCACCTTTGGTTTGATCGTCATAAGGATGGAGAAATCCTGAGGGAATACTCCTCCTGAAGACACAGGAAAGGCATTGTGGGTTAAACATCAGCTGTTATTGATGATTCATTTGCTTGTCTTCCTTTCCATGATGTCGATGAGCTACAATATTACATAATATCAGACAATACTGTGATCTAAAGGGCCTTGTAATATGAAGTAGCCCTTTTACAACAACCCAGTAGTCTCCGCATCAATTGTAGGGGATGGTTTAATGAAGTATGAAACGGTTTGTCTTTTCTGTTGCCACATTAACTTTATAAGGTGGCACAACAGATTTACAATTGAGCCCTGGAGTGGACCTAAAGCTCAAAATGTCTATCTCTGAAGTGCTGTTCACTTTGCCAAACTTGAAGCAGATTTTTTCCCTGCAAACATACTATTTTGCTAAAAAATTCAGTCCTAAAATCATAAGGTTTGGAGATTATTTTATTTTAGCCAAAAATCACAGAAAACGAATTGTTAATTTAATCTCCTGCTATTAAGCTCCGTGCCAGTTACCCTTTGCAGTCTGGCCAATTTGTAAGATACCCAACACACACAGAACAGAAGGTACAAGTTAATGGGACTAAATTAGTAAATGTAAATGAAGCTGTTGTTAAAGACGGAGCAAATGATTAGAGATTTCAACATCCCATTTGTAAAAAACTATACTCAAAACTGTACTAACCATGGACTTGCAGGAGACATTTGACACTGGTTTTGTGAATAATTAGCATTACTATGAAAAATAGTCCTTATTTCAAACAATTTGTAACAGTTCATCATCTGTGAATCTATAAACAACAAATTAGTTTATGTTACAGGACTAACAGCAGCAACAGTTAACAGCAGTTTAGATCTTTCTAAGTCTTTGTTTAACTAGTCATGGATGAATTAGCATAAAAAGCTCTAGTCAAAAGCTACCAACCTAGGCTCATTGGGAAATGTGCAGGTGGTGACGTTTCTGCAAAGTGACTTTGTTTCTTGCACGCTTCCAAAGTGAAATGTCTAGTAAGTGGCAGTAAATATGTGTTTAGTTTTATTTGAAACAGATTGTTTGTGAATCTGGCTACATTTTATTACGTTGGTTGCTGTCAATATTGTGGCAGTTCAGAAATGAAATATTCAGTGAGTGGAGCTAAAAGTTTAAAGCTGGTTGAGCTTTTTAAGTGTTTCACAGGACTTGTACCCAAGTGTTCTGCATCACAATGCAAGACTGTACCAGGTGAGCTACCGAGCAAGGTTACTACCTCAGAAAAGCCATACATATGTAGCTGGTTATATAATGCAAATGTCAAAATGGATCAGTTTACAAATCATGCATTATGGTAAAAGTGTTCTGGGGTCATAACAGTATTGTGCAAGTAACTGCGCAAAAAAGTAATAAATGTTAGTGTTTTAATTTCACTTGTGTTTATTTCACCTGGAACTGCAGTGAATTGTATGTATAGATACATTTTTTGAGTTTTGCTAAAACGTGGGTAGAGGCATGTTTTTCCAATGAGCCTATGTAGGTCAAAACAGTAGCCAAAGAGCTTTCTTTATTTCTTAATGGACTCTTTGTTGAAACAATAAACATGGCTTTAATTCCTTCATCAAGGTCTGGGCATCAGACCTCTAGCACTGTAAACAGTCCAAATGCATTTAACTGAGACGGTCAAGCTACATTATATGCTTCCTGTTGGATGTATTTCAAAGAGAAGATAGAAACAACTTAAAATGTCACTTTCCAAGAGAAAACCAATTACACAACATTTAGAGGTGATTTACAGTCTTGCCCAAGCAGAACAGTTGCTGTATTTAAGAGGAAGTAGGGATGAGAGTGCATAGATTAGCTCAATTCACGTACCTGGGAAGAGCTGCTTGGTTGGGGTGCTGAGTTGAGCCTGTTTGTCCACTCTGTAGGCCACATCTGGTTTGGATCCTCTCCGGATGGTGCAGAAGCCTTGTGTTTTCTTCACTCCTTCTGGTGAACTTTTAAAGTCTAAGACCTTGAGCACATCCACGGCTTCAGCTGTGAGGCAGAACGTTGGTTGCTATGATCAAAGCGTTTGTCATTTTCATAATTTCATTGGTAAGCAAACATTATTAGCTCTGCTACATCACATCAAAACAATATTTGTTCAGTTATTTCCATTTGTACATCTAATTTAACTAAAGGCAATAATTCTGTTAGCAAGCAAATAGATTAGAAATGAGGAAAAGTATACGAGAGAAAAATTAGGCTGCACTATCCAAAAATACCTTTCATTTGTCATATAATGAGAACAGTGATGAAACTACTGTTGTCTGAAAAAACTTGTGAAACAGAAATAAATGTCCAGCCATTTATTCCTCAAAATTGCTTCCAAGTACAGTTGGGTTATTATGTAATTTTATTGCACTATCCAAGTTTAAAAACAAGAAGTCAGTATTGTTAATCTCAATTTGACTGCTTTCTCTTATGCAACAGGGCTTATTTGTCCTTATACTGCCTTGAATCGTGTGGAGTGAGTATATCTACAATCAATTATCGTTCAGCAAGTGAGGACATTTATGGACCACATCTTGCCATTTGTTAATATGGACATGAACAAACAAATTCCCATGAAAACCCCCTCGTTGGTACCACGCGGGTGTCATTTCGCAACAACGTTAACTCTGACTGACGGTTTTATTGTACCTAATTCCCCGCCATTGCATATGTGCTGTGACTGTCCAATGAAGCAATTGTACTTTTACAAGGAACCCGAGCAGCATAGCAGTAAAGATGTGAAGAAATATCCAGTAGGGATAATTGACCCCCCTAGATGCAGATCTATCTACAAAGCCAAACATTCCAGGAGTTAGTCACTGGTGCTGGTCACTACCCTTCTACAGTTATGGCAGCTCAGCACGACCCAGACTTTACAAGACGCTCAGCACCAATATGTCAAGTACTACACTTCATCGTGTTGCTACTACCAATGTCATATATGAAAGGTTCTGGTTTCGCTCAGCCTGCACCCCACAAATGGCTCATTTCTAATGATCCTTAACAAATCTATGCTAATGCTTAAACAGGTTGAGAGATTTATATGATTAATATGGCAATTTAGAGGCTGGTACTGTAAAGTGGACTCTGAGCAGCACTGTAAAGTCACACTGATTTATTGCTCTGCTCAAGTCGTATAGGCTTCGTCTTTGCCATGAAAAGGAAAAGTTCCGGCCTCACTTGAGACTGATGAATGAGGATGTACACAAGGTCAGGGAGATAAGAGTATCAGCTGGGTTACTTACATCCATCACTATCCGTACACAACTTTGTGTCCTTTAGACACATCTGTTTGTCATCACCACTGCGAATGTTGTGGTTGAGGATGCCGAGTTGTGTAAAGTCTCTGATTCTCAAGAGGTTTAAGGGAATGGGAACAGAGGCTGAATGGATGACTAGCACATAAATACTCCTATTCTGACTCCCCCGCTACTAGAGACTACAAAAACTTCTGAGTCAGGTCAAATGGACACATTTGTCTGCTAGTCAAGCTGCAGACAGGAAGTATCTCTTTCAAAGGCCTAAAAACAATAAACCGTATAAACAGAATGACTAGTTGCTGAGACTCATTACTCTCTCTCTTAGGACTCAGTGTTGGATCCAAACCAGGGTTTTATTCTCATATGCTTTGACATCACACAGAGGCTAATTTTCCACCCTGTCCCACTCAACGAAGGCTGGGAAAGCACTTTAGAAGAATTATAGTGAAGTCTTTTGATAGATCAGCCCTATAACACTGCCCATAAGGCACAATAAAACCAGCAAAACCTTTATAAAATATGAAGGACAATGAGTTGCATTTGTTAAAAATAGACACTGGGGAAAAGTCACTCAGACGCCTGGTCATCACAATTACACTGAATTATGTTTTAAGGTCAAGAGTAGAACAAAGAAATCTGCTTATTATCTTGCTACAGTAGTTCATGTAAACAAATAAATAAAAATACAAAATTATTTGTATTATTATTTTCTGCAACCATATGGTAAGAGTGTGCAGGAAGTGCTGATTAGGTAGTTCCTGTTCCACATATGTGGCCAGGAGCTGAAGGGTGGTGATTTTTTAGGGTAAGTGCACATGTTGAACACATTATGGTGTCGGCATGGTACAGCCTGCAGATAACTTTGGCTCAGTGTACCACCAACCAAGTCCTAATGCACTGAAAGCACAAATGTACTGTTACTCTGTACTCTGGGACTACGAAAATGGGACTTTGTTTGAGAGCAAATTATGTTCAAAAGCTTGGGGTCAGTAAAATTGTACTTTTGAAAGATACTAATAAAAAAGATAAATATTAAAATGAGATACTATTTTAGAAATAAATAACAATCTATGCAATTCTATTCAGCAAGGATACATTAAAATGATTAAAAGTGAGAATTGTACAGTGTTGCAAAGGATTTATATTTCAAGTAAATGCTGTTCTTTCAATTGATTAAAGAATCCTGACTGTTTTTAAAACATACGATAAATGATAATAAAAAGGGATAAAATATAATAATAAGAAAAGTGTTTTTTTTTTTTTTTTTACAGATTGATTTCTGAAGGATCATGTGACATTGAAGTCTGGAGAAATGCCTGCTGAAAATTTTGCTTTACCATCACAGGAATAAATAACATTTTAAAATATATTTAAAAATATAAAAATAATATGTGATATTTTGTATAGAATTAATTCATTTTATAAATATTAATTCACAGTACTACTTTTTTACTGTCTTTTTGATCAAATAATGCAATCGTGAGCAACATAAAAAAAAAAAAAAAAGAGAAATCTTACTCACCCCAAGCTTTTGAACAATAGTGTAATGTTTAGAGTAATATTTATTGGCAAATAACAATTATGTATTGCCCAACACACATTTTCCTTAAGAGGGACAAATAAACATTATACAGTATTAAACATTTTTGTATAGTAAATAAATAATTTTTTGGATTTTTAAAAATGTTTATTACCAAAAATCTGCAGGATTTGCTTAGAACAGCTTAATTTTCTTGATAACGTTAAAACAGCTGCAAACAATAAAGCGCAGCGTGTCTACATTCGTGTGCACGTTTGTGAGCTTGATGCGGTGAGGACTTAACGTAGCTTTGCCAAATCAGTCTGTTGAGAGTTTCCGTTCAGCGTAACCCCCACTGACAAAACAAAGAGCAGTCCTCTGCATTGTCATTCTAAATGAGAAGCAAGAACAGTTTGAATAAAAGGCACACAAACTCTTAAAGGAGAGGGTAATAATCTGTAACTCTTACGAGTCTCTTCCAAAATGCAGTGCTACTGTTTTTTCTTTTCTAAACTCTAAACTAAAGGTCTCTTTGTGCTCTTCAGAATGCCTCTCAGCATTACTGCATACCTAAAGGCCTCATATATTCCAGATGTGGAGAATTGGCAGGAACAGGACCCCCCTCTCACAGAAGCTCTTTAAAAAATGTCAGCATCCAAGATCCACTAAAGCAGCAAATAAGCATATTGCACCTAATGCACATCCACAATTAAAAGCACTGGATGCATTGTTTTCTTCTTTGTATTTTCCAGATATTCTCTTGGAGAACCAGTGTCATGAATAATGTCATGGTAGATTTTTCACAATAAAATATGACAAAAGTATTTAGCAGAAAATAATTTATCATCTGCGTAATTCAGCCTCTAATATGACTACAAACCTTGAAGAAATCTGGCCGGAATGTCAATGCCGTCAAATACACAAGAGAAGCAATATCAAATGGTCAGGCAAGAAAAATCATAACATTCAAACTGATCCAACGAGCAATCAAATCCCAGTACATGACATTATCCCTATCCGTACTGTGACGTAAAAACAACTGCAAAAAAAATAAAAAATAGGCCCTATATCCTCATTGGCTGATTCATTGAATATCCGAGCAGGTGTGGCCAATATCTCATGTGAACTTTGTGAACTGCTGTAGAATATATTTTATATAGATTTGAATTCAATCCAAAAACAAGAGCTGAAAGGTAGCTTTCATGTTTGGAATTTAGTTGTGGTCAAGATTCGTATTAAACCAAAAATGTGGAAACTCACTTTCAAAATATCCCCACCTTCCAATTGGCCTAGAGAATTAACAATGTGGTGAAGACATTATCAGGCAGCCATTTTGAAAGAGGTATGTTATATATCTGAAATGGCCATCGGAACAGCAACAAAGGAATATAGGCTACTCTTTCTCATTTTACAGAGTAATTATTATATTTTGTATTAGCTTAAAGCAGGAGAGACCAGGCTCTTTGAAAGCTTTTTAGAAAGACAGTATACAAAAAAAACTATTTATTTTCTATTTTTGATCTTCCTACATTATACAGGTGAGTCAGAAAGAAGATGCCCTAATTTTGCTTATTACTTAGAGTAGCCTATACAGGAAGATTAAATGTATAAATGAGGGTTAGGGCCACTTTAAAACACTAAGGTGTCCACTTTTAAAGGTAGACAACGTGTCCAAGTCAGAAAGCACTTCTACAGTAGCTTTCTAACAGTTGATGGGTCTTTAGTGTGGACTGGGATAGTGTGGAGAAACGGTATCTCTCTCTGTCTGAGCAATAACTTTTCCTAAACTAATTCTGGGCACTTGAGTGCCTCACTGGTGTGTGCAGGGTAGTGCAGGTACCATGAATTCTGCCTCATCAACAGGTCAAATATAACAGACATGAACCTCTCTGCTATTTATTGAACCAGTCTATTTTGGGAAATAGCCAATTGTTTTGTATAAGTAAACATTTGAATATCAGGGTCACCAGAGATATTGTAACTGGTATTTAAAATGTATTTACACAAATATAATATTTCCATATATTTTATTTAACCACATTTAATACAACTCTGATTATGATGAATCTACCTGAAACAGCACACTTTGAAATACTTAAAATATGTGTCTTGGTACTCTTCCAATCTAAATTTCGAATGCAGTATCTTGTAGCTATTAGACGTTAATAAATCTAATGCTGAATAATATAATCATATATTCACATGTAGGCTATACTTCAAAAATACAATGCTGGGTATGTGGATATTAAAACAATGGCATTATAACAGCCGGACATACGCCACTGATATCGCTTAGTCAAATATTTTTCTCATCAAGCAGCATTTTGGGCATTATTATTAAATATAATTTAAAATAGTCGTTATCGGGATTGAGGTTTAGAAATGCCGTGTAGTTCGAAACGAGCCTATATGATGGCCATAAATGCTGTCTAGGTAGGCAGCTCACTACGTTTTGGGATACAGCCAATACATTTTACAATATATACAAGCTAATTTTATAATATTCTGACAGTGAAATTCACTACACATTTTAAGTAGCCTATTATATATACAGGTTTATGCTGAAGGCTGGCATCACTGGAAGGCTCGTGACGATCTCCTCAACCTTTTTCTTACCTGCGCTCACATGTGTTGCCTGTAGGACTAAAGTCAGACTGAAGATTGCCTTTAAAGCGGAGTTCCTGAGCCAGCTTTTCGTTTTCCATCTCGTGGACCACCTTTCCTTATCCTTATCCATGACCGGCGCCCTCAACTGTGTCTTATTTTAAAATTCGTTCCTTTTTCACGATCCAGATTATGTTTTATTTATTTCTGCACTGCCATGAGCGAAAAAAAATCAATTGGTTTTCGTCGTGAACAAACTACTCAGTCCCTCCGCCCAGTAGACTCTCAGACTGAAGGTAAACGGGCTCTCATGAAAAAAGGAAAACCGGTTTGTTCCCTGAAGAGCTCAAGTCTTTTGGAGGGTTGGACGTGTGGACTAAACCTGACCCGTGAGGAAAAAAGAAACGAACACGGGGAAATCACTAGTCTTGGAAAGATCCGCCCATTCTTTTTATGAGAGCTTCAAAAGTTTGACACCGTTCCCCCGAAATCTCAGAGCAATGGTGTATCTACTCTGAGGGACCATACAACACCGGGATGATGCTGGGACACTGGTTTACCGGAGGAGAGACTCATATAACCCGGATTATGATCCTGCATCCTAAATGAGTGATATAGGACCGGATAAGGACTAGCTTACTTTCTTTTGTTACTGCATGTGTAGGCCACCACTTGGAAATATGTTTTTTTTTTCAGTATATTTTGTTGGATTTCCAGCTGTCTGTAATTTCCACTGCAGACCTGATGAAATTATTATTTTTTTTAATCTCAGGGTCCATGAAAAAACTTTAACTTCCATATAATCTTTCCATTATGCAAAAAAATATTTAAAGAATTTTTTGTTTTAAAATATTAGATTATTAAAAAGTTCTTCACACTCAGAAAAAAAAATCTTCACTGAAAAGTTTTTTGGGAACTTAATAAAATTGTTCGTCTATGGCATTCGTTCAAAAGCCTGAAGTAGCCCATTTAAAATAGCAACAGGAAGCAATGATAGCCAGAAAAGATACCATCCACAAGAATGAGAACTACAGATGAGACTTCATGGACTGAGTCAGAATTCTTTCCAGAAACATTGTTGAAAAAGTCTGCTTATGTGGATTGCTGGACCACAGACTTTGAAAATAATTACTCTTTAAAAGTCATCGGGCAGGTGGCAGCTGTATAATCCAGCAGTCAGTCCACAGTATAATGTTTAGAAACATAATTGACAGCATAACAGAGGAAATTGTCACTGAAATTCAGAACACATTAACATCATTATGCGTTCCATGCAGATTATTTCAGAGAATGCAGAGGGAAACAATAAAATAACTTAAACAAAGAAACTGTTTCAAATGTATCTGTATCTTCTTTCAAAATGCTGTACAAAATGAGAAGCTATTCAATAACAGATGGGACAGGTTCAGGGTTCAAACACTTGTTTCACTGAAAAGATGCTTAGTGGGCAAAATGCCAGATTATTAAAGGAAAAATGTAACATTGCATCATTTGCTCGCCAACGGGTCCTCTACAGTGAATGTGTGCCGTCAGCATGAGAGTTTAAATAAACCATCACAATAATCGAGAAATAATCTACACAACTCCAGTCCATCAATTAATGTCTTGTGAAGCAAAAAGCAATGTGTTTGTAATACAATACAGTTCTAAAGAAATATGTCTGTGGATTTTGATGTGAGAGAACAACATAATTTTTGTGTTTTGTTTAGTTTTTTACCACTGAAAGCTTTATTAGATTATGGATTCCACTTTGGCCAGAAGTGACAGTTTAGAGTTAAAATGACCTAATGACCCCCCCCCCACACACACACACACACACTTATTTTCACTTCAAACAACATTAATTAATAGACTGAGTCTTGTAGATTACTTGTGAATTTTTGTTATTAATCAGCTTTTTGGACTCTCATTCTGATGGTACCCATTCACTGCAGATCATTCATTGTTGAGCAAATTATGTAAAGCTTATTTTCAAACTCATCTGGAAAATTTCATTTTTGTGTGCAATTTTTTTTAAGTTTAATACTTAAAAACCAAGGACAATTTAGCACACGTATCAAGCTTTAAAACATTCCTGCTTGTATAAAGTAACGAGAGTGGGAACATGGAAAGATTTCCATGTGTCATATAGATAAAAATTTACCCCAGCATTCATTTAGTTTTCCACAAAGTACACAATAGGGGTTTGAGAAACCACTGCCAGACCATTCTGTCTGGTTTTCAACTTTGTCCATTGAAAATTTGTGAATGCTAATTATGCAAATTCTTAGAGAATCATTTTAACTTTTTTCTTTTCATTCACATTTCCCTCAATTAAAAATCGTTTTGGCATTCTCAAACCACAAACATACACTGACTCCTTAACTGGGGCAGACAGAAGAGTTAAAAAACAAAAATATGAAATATAAAGACACGCAGCTCTAAATATTTTTTATAGTTGTCTTTATTCTGTTTGGAACGTACAATTTACAGCAATATCCATATTTGTATTGCTCATTTATCTATAAACCATATGATTAAACAATCAGTGCACATACATCCAAGTTATACCCTGCATAGTATAATTATTCTATAATTGAGCCATTGTAAGTGGATGACCTTCCCTTTTGTTGTTTTTAGACATCCCGAAGCTTTCAATTTGTTTGACTAGTTTAATTTACAGTTCAAATTTAACTCAAAAGGAGTACTTGCTCACGCCAGACAGTTTAGATGTTTGCTCAAAAGCAGCTGAAATGAATCTACACTGTATGTTGATCGACCAGACGTTTTAAGACATGACTCCTGCTCCTACTCTGATCTCGGTCTGCTTTGCTCCTCCAGACCTTTTGATTTTGGTCAGATGTTGGCCTCGGAGTTTCTTGTTCTAGGTCACTGCTTACATCTTGGCTTTTGAGGTTTTGTCTTGACTTCTGTCTTGGCCTGACATGAGACCGCAGTTTCATCCTATGCTGGATGGTAGCGTTACTACATCGTGCTGGTGGGAGAGATTAACAGGGTTAATACATTCAGTCTTACCATTATCTGACATTAGCTGTTGCCGTGAGGGTAGGCTGAACTTACAGTAAAAATGTGTGGTTGGTTATGGAAGACTGACCTAACCACAAGACTCTGGAATGTGTTGAAGTCTAAGCAAGCTAACCAGCTGCTTAACACAATCTTTTTTATTTTTTATTTATTTAAAAGTGGTCACATTTATTTGGTTGTGCTATTGCAGCAATTCCCAAGGAAATAGTGTATCGCACTGAACTCATAGTTTTCCATTTTAAAGTAATTCACTGTATGGTACAGTACTATAATTATGGTAAAGTTTTGACTATTGAAATTACTGTAGACTGTATGTGCCTCTACTAAGCCTTCAATGGATATCTTCAAATATTTCTATAAAATGGTAGCTTCTCTTTAGGTACTTGAGCTGCGTCTGAGAACGCTGTGTATGGTCTGAATCAGTGGTGTAGTCTACGTGATACGCAGGTATACACCGTATATCCACTAGGGAAGGTCAAGGATTTGCATATACCCACTTAAAAAAGCATGCGGATAAGTAACAACATCGTTTTGTGACAGACCTTTCACAAGTTCATTCATAAATTCACCCAGTCAGTGTTGCGAAGCACCGTCTTTCTGATAATCACGCCGTATTTATGTTGATGACTATTGCTAAGCTTGAAATGAACTAATAAAGGAGATATGAAACAAACTACACCCTTTCAGTGTTTTAGTAACCTGCCCCTGAAGCTGCTGCTGCTTCGGGTGACACTGCAAACAGATGACAGGAACGTTAACAATATAGAAATGACAGAAAATGAGCCAGAAGGCTGATACTATCCTATGCGGTACAGAAAACGAGGCCGATGCTCTCATAACATTACCTGGTACGTGGTAGAGTATACGTGTCATTAACTTAACTGTAACAGCAGGGGATTGTTGGCATATACGAAAAATGATTGATTAAATAAACAAAATTAATATTTAGTGATTTACATTGTCTGAATATAACAGTATTGCATGATTTTGCTCTATTTCATCAAATAAAATAGTGTCACATAAACTCACAACTGAGCTGCTGCACATCTCCATTCAAACACAGCGTTGTTTTATTTATGAATGAATCTGCGCTTAAACGAATCTAGTGAGTCAATTAAATTACTCATTCATAAAGACAGTCACTGCCTGAGTCCCAATGTGCATACTATCCATCCTAAATGTGATATTATTAATGTTCAATACTACTTGGAGCAGATAGGTTGGATAGTATGCACATTGGGACCAGTGGTGTAGTGGTGCATGGAGAAGTGGGTATACTCTTAATTTATGCCCCCAATTTTGTTTAAACGGCCCGGCAAAGGATGAACATAAACAGTGACATGTAAAACTAGTCCTGCATATTTAGTTCACTCCAAAATGTGGGCCATTAATATTTGCACACCGTCACTTAACTTCTGCTGCTTGAGTAAGGATCATTATAAAAATAATATTATCCACAGAAGAGGTTCATATTTAGCAATAAATACAGTTTTGTAATATTTTTTTGCACTGTGACGAGTGGGGCGGGGCCGAGAGCCGTGGGAATGGAGCGAGGCCGGTGGAGTAAATGATAATGAACGACACCTGCGCCACTCACCGGTCTCGAGTCCCACGGAGGAGCTTCGGAAGGATAAAAGGAGGAGTGATGACAGTGAAAGATGAGAGAGGACACTGGTCAGCTGAATGCATTTCATTTGAATTTAGTCAAGCTCAGTTCAGTTTAAATAATATTGTGCAATCAAGTCGATGATATTGCAGATGAAGATTCAACTACACATTCATAGCATTATTGAACAATAATCACTGACAGAACGGAGAAAAAACCTGGGAGAAACCAGGCTCAGTCGGGGGCCATTACGAAAAGTTTGTTCACTGCAGCAAAAAAGTGTAAGCGGATCCCCGATGGATGTCTAGGTGACGAGTTCCTCAAAAATCTATGTGTCCTAGATACGTTCAGGGCTGTAAAGGTGCTGAAAAATGCAGACTTTGGTTAAAAACTGAAGGTAGGGGTTGTCATCATCTCTTCTCAGTCATCTCAGATCAAAGGGTTGGATCCAGACTGAACTGGAGTGTAATTCCCTAGCTACATAAACTTCTAGTTATGGCCGCAGGTTCTCATTCTATGTTTTTAGCTAAAATCTTGGAAAAAATCTTATGGTATGTCAAATATAGGCCTGTGGACTTGTTTGGAGCCTATTGGCAGTCGGGTTACAGAGTATGGGTAAATACAAGGTGATAAACTGTGGAAGATCCTCCACTCATCATAATGGACCCTTTGCATAATGGATTTGACCCCCAGAGCTAAATGTTATGGCCGGGTTACAGTTGGAAAAAATCTTAGTGGTATGTCAAATATAGGCATGAAGGTTCTGTTATTAGGGCTAAAGAAATATATAAACAAACTGCAGCAACTGACATTTTGTCAGAGGCATCAGGAGAGGAGAAGAGGGATTGTTGTTTGTATTGGCTGCCTACCTGTAAAACATTTGGAATAATATATTTTTGTCTGGTTGGTAAACAGTAAATGTGGAAAGGAGGGGTGCAAAGTAATATGAGGACTTTCCGCATGAGAGCGCCACGAGTATAAATGTGGAAGTGATCCTGAAACTGTCATGATTTGGCTAGTGCAGGACATGCGCTCAGGGGATTTAGAAGTGGGAATACGGAATGCTGACTGATAAAGAATTGGGTATACGCCATATACCTGCGTATACCATCCACTACACCACTCATTGGGACGCAGGGACTTATTTTTTTCTTGAAAGAATCAGCCGTTCGAACGAATCAATTGAATGAATGATTCAGTGATAAAATCAGTAACTTGCCGCCACCAATGGCAGTCTTAGTTTCATTTTTAAAGTTTAATTTAATTTATTTAAATCATTGAATATTTCTATATTCAAAATGTTATATTTAAAACATTAATCTCAACATGAATTTATGAAGAATTTGCTATTGCACTCATGCTATCTCTGAGCCTCATTAAATCTCTGTAAATACCTACAAGCCACTTTTGTGTTCTTCTGTGCCTCTTCTGTAGTGCAAATTAATTTAGTTAATAATGATTTCATTTGATCAGTAACCTATTCTTCTTATTGCATTGTTTCAATTTGAAATTTTGAAGATGTTTTTTTTTTTTTAATAAAAATACACTTTTGAATTTGACATTGAAGGTAACACTTCAAATAAAGTTAGAAAAAATGCCCCTGTAAATAATTGTAAGGAGTCCAATATTACTTAGTAATGGGAAGGCAATTTTTTTTATTGAGGAGAAGGTGCTCCTGAATTTTTTTACTGTGCCCCTAATTTTTTACTTTTTTTTTTTAGTGCTTCTAAAAATAAAAGTATGCGTAGAGCCCTGTTTAGTGAGTGTGGTGGTGCTTATGAGAGGCTGCTCTGGTTCGGGTGAGTATGAGGCAGGGAAGGAAAAGATCACAGTATACTCACTACAAAAAACTAGACTACACCACTGGTCTGAATCATATGTGTAATCAGTCCAAACGATGGGCAAGACATCATGGG
The DNA here is from genome assembly GCA_027422405.1 of Ptychobarbus kaznakovi. Lineage (NCBI taxonomy): Eukaryota > Metazoa > Chordata > Actinopteri > Cypriniformes > Cyprinidae > Ptychobarbus > Ptychobarbus kaznakovi. The sequence continues at coordinate 16,902,543 of CM049805.1, forward strand.
AGGGTGACGCAATGCCCAGGAAGCTTAAAAGCATGTGAGGTGCAACCGGCGTTAGCTTTCTGTCAATTAGCAAAGCTCTGTGTGTGTGTCAGTCACGATCTATGTTCTGTGAGACTTATTTACTGTTGTTTGTCAAGTTAAAATTCCAGCAAAATATAAAGCTCCAGTATGTCTAAGCCGAGGCAAATACAAAGCATAAGGGCGAAAGCAGATCACGTTACAGATTGTGTGTTCCTCCCTGCACACTACATCAAACGAGCAGGGATACACACAGTTTGTGCGTGGTCTGATTGGGAGCGAAGTATTCAGAGTCGGCTCTCGAGGGGGAACTGCCCGCATTGTGAGTGGCTTCCACTGCGTATGCTTTGCTCCCGGAAAGCTCTCTATGAGGAGGGAGCTTTCACCAGCGTTCCTCAAGGTGCTGGCCCTGCTTTCGCCATGGCGGAGCTGTGGCTGTGCTCCTAGGAATCGCAGATGGATCAGATATAAGGAATGAAGACGGGCGAGCCCCTATCTTCTTCCTTTGCCATCAGATCCAGCGCCCGCTCTCTGGGATCGGAAGCCCACCCCACAGTTTCTTCCCTCCGGAGAAAGGGCATCAGCATCAGAGCATCAGAATGGGGAAGAAAGGGGATTTAAGTGACTTTGAACGTGGAATGGTTGTTGGTGCAAGACGGGCTGGTCTGAGTTTTTCAAAAACTGCTGATTTACTGGGATTTTCACGCACAACCATCTCTAGGGTTTACAGAGAATGGTCCAAAAAAGAGAAAATATCCAGTGAGCGCAGTTGTGTGGAACGAAAATATCTTATTGATGTCAGTGGTCAGAGGATAATGGGCAGACTGGTTAGAGATGATAGAAAGGCAACAGTAACTCAAATAACCACTCGTTACAACCAAGGTATGCAGAATACCATCTCTGAACGCACAACACGTTGAACCCTGAAGCAGATGGGCTACAGCAGCAGAATACCACACTGGGTGCAGTTCCTGTCAGCTAAGAACAGGAAACGGAGGCTACAATTCACACAGGCTCACCAAAATTGGACAATAGAAGATTGGAAAAAACATTGCCTGGTCTGATGTCTCAATTTCTGTTGCAACATTCAGATGATAGGGTCAGAATTTGGCGTAAAGAACATGAAAGCATGGATCCATCCTGCCTTGTCTCAGCGGTTCAGGCTGGTGGTGGTGGTGGTGTAATGGTGTGGGGGACATTTTCTTGGCACACTTTGGCCCCTTAGTACCAATTGAGCATCATTTAAACACCACAACCTACCTGGTTATTGTTGCTGACCATGTCATCCCTTTAAAGTCTCACATAGCTAGAAATTCAGACTGACGGCTGAAGGTCTGGAATAGATGGCCGCTTTCATTGGCCAAGGCACGCCCAAGAGGATGTTTGACTGACATGTCAAACAACCAATCACAGTTCGTTTCATTCAGCGTCACGTTTTGGGGCATGGAAATGTCGTCACAATAACAGACTCTCGGACGTATTTGAAAGATTATATGCCGAAAACTTGAAATATTTCACATACTTTTGAAAATCCAGCATTTAGTTGACACTGATAAGCGTTCGTCTTCATATTTGTAAACACGATGGCTTTCTTCTTCTGTGAGTGGGTATGATGCCACGGAATCTTTGTTTCCAGGCAGAACGTTAAAGAACGCGTCTCCCCGGAAATCCTGTATAATTCAACCAATCCAACGACGACTTCGACACTACTGAAGTGTTTCCAGATAAGTGTACCATATGCATCAGACGTTTAGCCAACAGTCTGTGGGCGTGCCATCTGAGGCTGAGACTAATTCCTTTTATGACTACAGTGTACCCATCATCTGATGGCTACTTTCAGCAGGATAATGCACCATGTCACAAAGCTCAAATCATCTCAGACTGGTTTCTTGAACATGACAATGAGTTCACTTTACTCAAATGGCCTCCACAGACACCAGATCTCAATCCAATAGAGCACCTTTGTTAATTGGTGGAACGGTAGATTCACATCATGGATGTGCATGATAAATCTGCAGCAACTGCATGATGCTATCATGTCAATATGGACCAAAATCTCTGCTGAATTTTTGCAACACCTTATTGAATCTATGACACGGAGCATTAAGGCAGTTCTGAAGGCAAAAGGGGGTCCAATCCAGTACTAGCAAGGTGTACCTAATAAAGTGGCCAGTGAGAGTATATATATATATATATATATATATAGAGAGAGAGAGAGATATGCAATAATATATATACAGTATAATTGTATATATACCCTATATATGCCCAGACCTTATTTAGTGTCCGAGAATCTCCGGTACTGCCGCACGAGGTCTTGCTTTCCCAGTACGCGCACACACCTCTCTCTTTCTCTCTCTCTCCGTCTGTCTGCTCAGTTTCTGTTCAGCACGCGCACAGACATATCTCTCTCTCTCTCCGCGTCTGCTCAGTTTCTGTTCATTGCGCACACACACCTCTCTCTCTCTCTCTCTCTCGCTCTCTGCATCTGCTCAGTTTCTGTTCAGCATGCGCACACACATCTCTATCTCTCTCGGCGTCTGCTCAGTTTCTGTTTAGCGTGCAGCAGAGTAGAGCAGAGCTTAATTCAGTTAAACACAGATATTATGTTGCTTGCTTCTCTAATTTTACTTGCAAGTATAGCCAAAATCACAGCACAGCTATTGTCATTATCTTATGGGTATTTTATTTAATCAGACAACGGCTGGATTATAATACATTTTTGTGCAGAATAACATCTTGTAAAGGAGAGCTAGTTATGTAGTCTTAATGGGTCGTGTTTCAATCACTTTTTCATATTCATTCCGTTGTCTGACAACCGAAACAATAAAATGTATCAATGAAAACTGTTTTATTGAGAATTTAGCTGCATCAAAATACAGTATGTGGGCACAGAGAGGCAAACAAATGTAATAATAAACAATATAGGCTATCTACATTTTGCATGTTCAGAAGAAGTGAGCTGCCCTGTCCTGCAAAAAAATGTAAACAGGTTTGTGTAAGTAAATTGCTCATTGCAAAGAAAGAGAAGTAATGGGAATCTTGTATTTCTTTTTTCATGTGTCTAATAGACATGAACAAGTTCTTTGAAAAACATCTATGACCTTTGAAAAATGTCTACTATTCATGCTCTATGTTGACTGTGGTTTCAATAACAATAAACATACATTTGCATAAAGCATCCATATTTGTCCATGCCCATGTTGATTAGAGTATTAAAAACTTTTGAAAAGTATTAATTTAGGGTACATTTAGAACAAATACAATGTGTGATTAATTGCGATTAATCGCGAGTTAACTCATGACAATCATGCGATTAATCGCAATTAAATATTTGTACCGATTGACAGCCCTAATATATAGGGCTGTCAATCGATACAAATATTTTGTCAATGATAAAAATATTTAATTACGATTAATCACAAGAGGCTCCTGTATACAAGAGCCCAAGAGGATCCTGTATACCGTATATTTATATATATATATATATATATATATATATATATATATATATATATATATATACGGGATACAGGAGCCTGTTGGGATAATATAAAGATATATTTATATTATTTTATTTCACTTTTTTATTATTTGAAGTAACGTTACTAAAATAACTCAAATTTATTAAAACTAAAACTAAAGAAAATACCTATAAAGACATAATAAATTCATACATAATTTATCTAAAATTAAAATATACAAATCAAACGGCAGTAGTTTATCAGTAATCCTAAAAAAAGAACACTGTCAAAAACACATGCTAACAAACAACAACTTACACATAGTAAGAATTGGTTATAAAAACTACAACAGAAGGGAAACAAGCAAGTAAGAAAGAAGATAAATAAAAAGCGATACTTATATCCTTTGACAGTGTCCCTGCCCGGTGGAGTCACACGGTAGAGTCGATGGTCTTTACACTCTTCGGTCTTCTCACGAGGAGGGCTTCACGCGAAGGTAGTTGATTTTAACTTGATTTTAATTCCAACATTGCAAGGACAGTCTGGTGCTTCTGACTCACCACCTGTAAGTACATTTTCTTATTTAAAGAATTTGCCACTAATGATTCAAACCCAAGCTTTGAGCAGTGTAGAGTAGTGCTTATTTGACGTTTCTCCGATCACAAATGTTGACATGGTAATATTTATGTAAAAATCCACTATAAGTCATTATAATCAGTAATTATGTCCCCACTGGATGCAACAAAGGCCTCGTTTATAATGGGTTTTATTGTTTTTGTCTCGTCATGGCATCACAACATGGAAAGGGGCGTAACATTTCCGTCACATGCTTATTCCTTCACATGAGTTATTCGGCCAATCACAACACACTGGATAGCTGGCCAATCAGAGCACACTCTGCTGGGGCACAGAGGAGCAACACTAGTTTCAATAGGAGCAACAATAATTTCCACAGAATGAGGAAAATGTGTTTTTTAACCTTAAACCGCATAAACACATTGCATTACACCAAATACACCAAATAATGTTCTTTTTAGCAACATCATATGACCCCTTTAAAATTATATCATGATGTTTTCTACGTTTTTAACAAATTAGTTTAGTGAATGAATCAGGACATAATAACACTCAAAAAGAATGAAGGTTTCTGAATGAATCATTTTATCTAACTGATTAAAAAGATTTGAGCCATGGGTTGAATCTAAATACCCACCACAAGTAAACTGAATCTCATACTCACAACAGAAGCTTATCAACTGATTGCAGTCTGTCTCCATGGTAATATTTAATATGAATGAGCATACTTGAAATATACAGTAGTAAAAACCAGTCAGTATGAAAGATATTACACAGATTTTACAGAAGCAAAAACCCTGTTTTCAATGATAAAGCTTTAAATATTTTATTGTATTTCTCTGTGGCTTACCCTTTTCCACTTCATGTGATTCAATTACTTAAACTGGTCACGTGCTGTATATTTTTAGAAACCAGTAGTTTTAATCAGTGAATCTATTAAATGGAGCTTCAAAGAATATAATGTTGCTGTACTGTGATGTGTCAGAATTTGCTCTCAAAGAACAAAATGCTATAGGAATTTAATAGCTTTGTCTTTTTACCTGTAATCCTACAAGGGAGTGATTCTGATATAAGTGTCTCTACATGTTCTTTATTAGCAGGGTTTTCACAGAGGTTTAATGTAGTGATGTCATCAGTGCTATGAAGGATTTGTTTGTAATACTTTCCCTTTGAAATACAAACAATACTGCTGTCCTTATTATGATTTGCAGCTCAGATGTACAGCATTGTGTACAAACAATCGTCCTATAAATCTTACTTTCTGATGAGAAATGAAAAGCATGACAGAATATTCAGTGAGAAAATGGCTTACGATAAATCAGTTCGAACTGTATAATTAGCGCCAGCTTCTCTGCATGTGTAAAAGCACGTCTGTACATTAATTACAGCCTATTCTCAGAGCTATTAATTTTAGAATGATCAAATGACTAATTTGAACAACTCTGACTGCAATAGAGTCAGCTCACTGACTGTAACAGATAGATGTAACTCTCTACATCTATTAGCATTGGCCAGTCTTATCTGTTTTCTTAGGTGCAGATACACAGAGGAGGAGGCTAGTCAATGTTCACACTTGGGACATGCTTTACAAATGACTAAGAACACCACAAGAGACAAACCAAATCTAAATCTTACTTTATATTTCTTTTTATATATACAGCAATATCTTAATTTGGTTAAGCTGATTAATTTGAATCAGTATGCTGCTTAAAAACAAATGGAAATGATACAAATAAAAACACTCAGCAAGATCTCTGGAGAAAAAGTAAACAAAGAACGTTTTAAGGTTTACACTGCAGGGTCCAAGACAGACTAGGTGCTCTGGAAAACACATTATCCCATTCCTTCACAACTCTCCATTCACTTTCTTCAGACTAAACAGGAAGTTCAAGAATGACCAGTAAGTGCCAATTCAAAGACTTCTAGAAAAAGACAAATCTAGACAAGTTCTAGACTTAAGACAGTACAAAATTCCAGTTTAAACATGTCAACAAGATCTTTCAGTTCTAATGTTGTCTTTATAGTGGAAGGGCTTGTTAAAATGGAGTTCAGAAAATAAGACATATGGTAAAGCAGAAAAAAATATGTTTTATGATCAGATGACCTTTACATATTAGGGGGCAATAGAATATAACATTCCTAAGTAATTGCCACAACTGTCTTTGTCATTTGGAGGGAAAAAAAGAAAGAACACTTTTCATTTGCCTGACATCATCATAGTGGATGTGGTCATCCTTGAACTGATCTCACCGAACACATGGAACATCAATTGGAAAAAGGAAAAGCTCTTCCAAATGATACTATTTTATTAGGAATATGCATCACCAACAAAAACTTTATTTTGATTGATAAATTATGATTGGATAGTCAATTACAAAAAAAGGATTTCTCCTAAAATGTCTTGGGGAAAATACAATTAGATGTAGTAAGAGTATCAAGCTGTAAAATTGATGTAAATACAATAATAAATGTTTGCGTCTGTTTGGCAATCTTGAGTTTACATCCTGCAACTCTGACCCCCCTCTGAATTCTGAGTTTACATCTCACACCTCACAGAGTTAGAACAAATTTGGGTTTAATTTTTCCTCACAATTGTTTTTTTTCTTGCAATTGTGATTCAAAATCTGAATTTATCGTTTTTTTTTCTAATCTAAAGTGTTACCAGATAAAACTGAAAAGCACAAGATTGGCTAGTGTGGATTGGACTAGTAACAAACCAACTATCATGCTGATTTAGATTTTTGATAATTATTATTTGGTGTCATAATTCTTGAATTTTTTTACTGTATCGCATGCTTGTAAATTGTCACATCAAGGGATTTGCCTTTTGACATCTGTTAACACACACACACACACACACTGACACGCACACGCACACACACACACACACACACACACACACACACACACACACACACACACACACACACACACACACACACACACACACACACACACACACACACACACACACACACACACACACACACACACACACACACACACACACACACACACACACACACACACACACACACACACACACACACACACACACACACACACACACACACACACACACACACACACATTTACTCAAGAGGAATGCAAATAAAATGCAGGGGGTGTAACTGTGTTAGATAAACTTAAAGATGTCACTTTCTCGCTGCACCAGAGATAGAAAATTAAGAACATATTGGTTTGATTTTTTTTTCAATTATTGCTGTAAACCCAAGCTGAAGACCAAAGAGGCAGCTCTGGCCAAGGGTTTGGAAAAACACATGCACTGGATTAGCCGCACCATAATCATATCACTTTCAGTGGAAGGAAAATGAAAGGAATGGTGACTGGTCATCCCAGAGAGAAAAGAGGGAATGTCCATCAGAAAAAAATCAAACAACTGTGGAATGCTGGATATTTGACACAGAAGAGTAAAAAAATCTCATAACATTTAACAAAAGCATTATGGGATTTGATGGGGGAGAGATCCTAAGCAACTAAACAAATTATAGATAATACTGTGACCAAGATAAACACAAAAAGAGATACTCGTAAGCAGTGTTGCATGCTGTTATTGATCCTAGTATGACATGACACAGCTGCAACCCATTAGCTGAGGATGATGGAGGTGCTCCTACCTCATGCCCAGATACAGGACAGGAGATCCACCAGTGTCCTTCCCAATTCATTATTAGCTGACACTTTACTTGTTCTAAAACATCTGCTTCTAATAGTGTGAAGGAACAGTCTGACTGGAAAGAAATTGCACAGGTTTTCCATTATGGTCTTTACCAACGTGGTCAAAGCTTTGTTTCCATTTGCATTCCTGGTGATCCACAGAGCTCCAATTGCATCAATATATTGTGTAATTTTCTCATAGCTATGATGTATTTTCTCACCTGGCCATTGATAAGACAACATTTCTCATTATATTTGTTGAACCACTCCAGACCTAATGCCTCTTCCATTAAGCATTTGATCTGCATCTTTATTTTATTTAGTGGCCAGATCACATTGACCAGTGATGGAAATTTCCTTCAAAAATAGAAAAGTAGTATCTTATATGCAGTTTTGAATAGTGACAAACTGCAAGTAATGTGGAATACATTATTAGATTGCAATAAATAAATAAACAAACAAACAAATAAATGCAGAAATCAGGTCAGAGTTTTTAGGTTTTGTGAATCTCATGACTGGTGATTATAGTGATGAACACTTTTGAAACACTGCTTCATGAAGCTTCAAATATTTGTACATATTTTATTTTGGATCGGTGGTTCATATCAAACTGGCCAAGTAAAGTGATTTTGGCAATGCCATACTATTTCGAACCTTATTATAGGTAAAACGTCTGTAAAAAAAATCCTTCATTTTAATACAGTGTAGCCAAGTCCTGCCTAAACACACATTTAAGCTACCTGGTCTCATGACATAGAGAGCAGCTTGTCTAAATTTCAGGAAGCCATCTCTTTGGAATGGGCAAAAAAACCTTTCTAATTTAATTTAAAAAAATCCCATTGTCCAAAGATTTTGTTTTCTATGTTAAATTCAGAGTTAATTTCATCTAGACCAACTCGCCCAGATCCTAGCTTGGAGTTATGCGAGAAGTTTTGTAACTTCTTCATTAACAAGATTGCTTCTATAAGGGTGCATATTTCTTTTTAATTTATCCCAGAATTTTCAATATGAACTCTGTGTTTTCAAACTTTCAAGCTATCTCTCTTTCTGAGTTGTCAGACATTATTTTAAATATGAAATCGACTACTTGTTCTTGTGATGTTGTTCCTACAAAGTTGCTGAAGGTTGTTCTGCCCTTTGTTTTGCCTTGCTTACTTTCTATTATTAATGGTTATGTACAGACAGGTATCCTTTCTTAAAAATGCGGTGGTTCAGCCTTTACTCAAAAAAACTAAAATAAAACAAACCTTGATCTCACTGAATTAATAATTACAGGCCTATTTCAAAATTGCCATTTCTGCATAAAGTTTTGAGTTGTTTCATTCACCTAAATTGGAAGAATGAGTTCGAATAGGTGACATGATCTGATTTGAGTCACAATCTGTTTTAACGTCAGCATCTTGAATCTGAACATTTTGATAGAATGATTGAGTTGATGCGGATCTATGACATGACGCACCCCCTTCTTTGGAAAAATAAAGTATCGGCTGTAGAAGCCGGACTCTCTCTCAAGTGGGGGAACGTGCTCTATGTTCTCATTCCTCTAGCGAGTAGCCACTTCCTGTTCCATCACCAGAGCCTGCTCGAGATGCACCACCGTGGGCGCTACCACGTTGAAACAAGGTGAATGAGAACCGAATTGGATTCTGTAGCCCAGGGTTCTCAAACTACCATCGTGCAGACTTCAGTAACGTTGAACACCTTGATTAGCTGCATAAGGTGTACTTGATTGGGGTTGGAGCTGAAATCTGCAGGATGGTAGCTCTCCAGGAGTAGGGTTGAAGACCCCTGCTGTGGCCTCTCTCCACAGTCTGGAGGACCCATTGTGACACATTTGGCAGATGCTTCCACACTGCCAAAAAGTGTACTAAGGGAATCAGTCTCGCGAGAGTAGTCTGAGCAGTCAGTCCGGTGCCCTGAAGTAGATGACTGGTAGAGACGACTGATCTGATTGCTCTAATGACCTTCTTCAAGGATGCAAGCCACCTAGAGCTGCTATGTTTCTGGGTGGACACTGAGAACTGAGCTCACTGGATACTGCTGTGCCCTGAAACACCGAAGGTGGCAGGGTTACCAGACCAATCTCCCGAGGGCACTGAAGAGAGACAGGCACTGCACAATGAGGTGTACACCGCTTTTCCCCAGAGTGGCCTGCCCTCAGAAGCCTCACTCTCAGAAACATTACACTTCTGTTTTTTAGCCTCCTGAATCCTCTCAATGACAGAATTTACTGCATTGCCTAAGAGGCCAGAAGGCATTAGCGGGGTGTCCAGCAGGAAGAACCTGACCTTTTCTTTAATATCAGACAGATTCAACCAGAGATTTCTCTCCATAGCCATAGAATGACCGATGGCTCTGGCCATTTCTTTGGTGGCCCAGAGAGACACATCTGCAGCTTGACAGGGTTCTTTAATATACATCTTTAAAGTCCATCTCATCGCCTTCATCAAGATCTTTGAGCAGGTCATTCTGGTAGGCAAGCTCCAACCTGACATGCCATTGTATAAGCTTTACCCACCAAAGCCGATGTTGTTCTGAATAGCTTGGTGGGTAATGTCGGAGTCTTCAGGGATGGCGCTGACTCAGGGGACAGATAGCCAGCAAGCATCTGTTCCACCCGAGGCTTAGCCCCATAGCCTTGATCCCTCAGCCCCAGAATGTTTGAATCATTAGCTACCATAGGGCTGAAGAGCCAGGCTGAGAAAGGTTTACCCTATGACCTTGACACCTCAGTGTGGAGGTCACTTAAAATACGGAAGGCCCCAATGAGGATTAAGTTACATGGAGCACAGGAAATTTTCATCCAGTTTGCTTTTGTGATGAAGGTCCTGCTTCTCGGCTGGCCAATCAATTTTTTATATGGCTACGGACCTAGTCAGCCAAACAAAAATAAATTAGTTTGTAAGCTTTAAAAATATTACACAGATAAACATGACACATACAATTATGTAAGAATAATCCACGCTGACCCTGCACCTGCAGCACGCAGTCAGTTCAACAATGCACACATGTGCAGTTTCGAAGTCCCCAAGGTGGAAACATTCACAGTTGGGCCGTTGATTTAAAGAACTAGTCGAAGAAGAAGACTATGTTATGACAATAAAAACAGCAGAAGGTGGAAAAAAACAACTATGGATATGTGTGTCTGAAAACAGAAGCCTTTGTTCTAAGGCAGTGGTGTCAAACTCAGTTCCTGGAGTGCCGCAGCCCTGCAGAATTTAGCTCCAACCCTGCTCCAACACCCAAACATGTAGTTTTCAATTGAGCCTAAAGGACTTGATTAGCTGGATCAGGTGTGTTTAATTAGGGTTAGAGCCAAACTCTGGAGGGCTGTGACCCTCCGGGAATTGAGCTTGACAGCCCAAAAGAATAAAGGAATGACACAACTCAACTCCATCCTGCACTCTGCAGGTCAGGTAGAATATCACAAAGTAGTGTGTATGTGTCAAACGTACTGGTTTTTAGATTACAAATTAATCTAGAAGTAGTCATGATTACGGTGTCAACAAAATTACTTTTTTTACAGTTTTAGTCTTGTACTCAACACTACATAATACAAGCTACCAACAAAGTATAATTTCACAAAAGCATCAATGCTGCCAATGATTTCTACAATAATTATGTGCTCTTTAAATGCAGTTGGAAATATCGCAATTACAAGCTGTGAGAACAAGAATGTTCAAGCATAGTCAAGTGGAATTTACAAGTGGAAATCTAGATGAAACATAATTTGCGGAGTTGTGACGTTGAAAGGGGCATTTTGATTTGAAACATGACAGAAGCACTAATCTGTATTATAGACCATATAATATAGCTATAATCTATAAATAGAGATCGGTGAGTGGAAATCGAGCCATATGTAGCCTACACAGCAGCACCATTTCCATATGCAAAACTGGCTTGCCGCCAAGCCAGCAATTTGCTGAGTGTCAGCAGACACAGCTCTGATCGAACAAATGTACTATGAATGTTATGGATTTAAAAACTTTGACAGCATGCAGGGGCTTATTTGTATCTGGAAGCAGTTAAAAAGCAAAGGGACACATTCCCTTATATGGAATCAATTTTTCCCATGAAGTGTCATTGTTTCCATAAGCACTAGGGTTTGTACAGTACTATACCTTTAAAGCAGGGTTGGGGAACGTTGATCCTGGAGGGCCACTCTCCTGTAGAGTTTAGCTCCAACCCTGAAAAACCCTGGAATAAAAAATACCTAACTGCATCCTGAAGAACTTGATCTGCTGCTTCAGGTGTGTTTGATTAGGGTTGGAGCTAAACTCTGCAGGGACTCCGGCCCTCCAGGATCAACGTTCCCCAACCCTGCTTTAAAGGGTGGGTTTGCTTTTGGGACTGTATATAGTTATGTAATGTATATTGATGTTTTTCCTAAGTCAAAAGAGAGCTCAAATAAGTGCTGTTTTTTATCTTTCTTTCTGTTTATAAAAGAATCCTAAAATTCAGTTTACACAAAAATTCTAAGATCAGGTGAGCTAATTATATGTATATTAAATATAACGACTGCTGAAAATTCAGCTTTGCCATCACAAGAATAAATCACATTTTGAAATATATCAAAATTAAAAACTATCAAATATATCACAATTAATATTTCACAATACTACTGTTTTTACAGTATTTTATTAAGTAAATGCAGCCTTGATAAGAGATTTTTAAAAACATTGAAAATTAATTATACAATCAATTAAAAATATAATTGTAGTTATATAATATATAATTTATATATTATATATTATAATTTGTTATATAATACACTCTTAAGAAAAATGGTTCTAAACAGTACCAGAAACGGGTTCTTCGGCTTGTAACAATAGCAGAACCCTTTTTAGTGCTAAATAGAACCTTTTGTATAGGGTTCCATAAAGAACCATGCTTTGAAAATGCTATATAGGACCTTAATGGTGTTATAAATAACTTTTTTAATGATAGTTTTTCATTAATATTAGAATGGTAATATCATTAATATTAATATTATTTGTATATATTATTTCTTAATATTGTTTTTTACCCCTCTATCAGACTGGTCTTATAATCCATCTTACCTATCTTATAATATACTTGTAATATCTTATAATATAAGTGTCTATTAGAGTTTTACAGAAAATCAACAACAACAACGTGTCAATTTTATAAAAAAACATTAATGACGTGAAATTGTAGCAAAAATGACAGTGTTCTACAACACTAGAATGTGTTATAGAGTTATTAGTAGAATACATTAATGAAGGACAATGGACATTGAACATAAATTATTAAAAATGAAAAACAAAATATAACATAAAATAGTGCATTGAAGACCAAGCTCCAGTAAAATCTCTTCACAATCCTCTATGATGCCTTTAAGTTAATCATCATCTGTATTTTGATGTGATTGAATGGCAGTTTCTCTCTGCAGATGATGAGGTTGTAGCATCTGAAATGCACAATTTAGTTTAGATATAAAGTGATATATATACAATGTGTCTCCTTTCATTTGTTAATGTGAAAACAATTGTTTATGGAGGCCAAACGTAGTATGTGAGGACTTCACAATGTTAAAAGGAAAACGTAATATAAAGTCATGGGATAGCTGTGTATGTTTATGCACATACCCTAGTAATAAAAATATCTAACAAAATGGATCAGAAATTCATATCTTTGTTACTTACTTAGTAAAGAAGAGGAGAATATCCTTAACTGAATAGAGCTGGTCACATGTACATGTTCTCTTAAACTAAAAAGAGAAAAGAGAAGAACCAATTAGCATTTGAAAGTTATAATTTATAGACATTTTAAGAAATAAATGATTTACCTGTTTGTTGAGAGTGTGTAGTTGGATGGCTGAGCTCCAGAAAATCAGTAATGATGCATCTTAGAGTGTAGCCTCGGTTCGGGTTTCACATTAAATCAACAACAACAATAACCACAACAGCAGCATGTTGTGTGAATTAAGTATGTTTTTATTGACATGCAAAATTGACAGTGCTCATAAGAACAGGTATTAGCTGAATACATTAATGAATAACAATTGACAATGAACATGAACATGAATAAATACATAAAGAAGTAAAGCACAAAATAAGAACAACAAATAGATGTGATGAAAACCAAGTTTCAGTGAAACAATCACATTCCAATCAATATGATGCCTTTAAGTCCATTATTTTGGTGTGATTAAGTGGTGATTTTTCACTGCAGATGATGAGGTTGTAGGATGTGATACATCTGAAATACACAATTGAGTTTAGAGTTACAGTGTGTCCATGTGTTTATGTAAAAACAGTTATGGTTTACTAAGGCCAAAAGCAAAAATGGACAGTATGTGAGGCTTGTGAGCCCTTCACAATCTTAAAAAAATAAAAAAAGTGATTAAAAAGTGATGGGATAGTTTTAATATTTCATTGTGACTGGGTATGTTTATACATAAACCCAAGTAATAATTAAAAAAGTCTAACAATATGAGTTATAAATTAATTGTCTCTTTTACTTACATAGTGGAGAAGAGGAGATGTGTTTCCAAAGCTTAGCAGAGCTGCACACACTTATATGTGACCAAAAAAAGGAAAAGAAAAGAACACGTTTGTTTGGAAACCGGTTACAATTTTAAAGTTAAATTTGTATTTACATTTAAGAATGAAATCATTTACCTGTTGAGAGTGTGTTGAAAGTCTGTGTAGTTGGATCTCTGAACTCCAGAGAATCAGTAATGAAGTGCTTTGACAGTTACAGATTTGAAAAACTAAAAGGCGGGAACAAAGAACCATAAACTCTAACAAAGACCCATTTCGGCATAAAGGGGTTCTTCAGAATGATATGGTTCTAAATAAAACCATCACTGCATGTAAAGAACCTTTAAAGAACCATATTTTTTAGAGTGTATATAAATAAAAAATCTACGTGAATTAAATATCCTCAAAGCATTAATTATAACATTCAGTAAACTGTATGTGTAGATATGTTATTCCTAATGCCAGAATGCATATAGTTCAAATACACTGTAAATAAACCATTTCAAATGCACTTTGTCACAAAGAGCTGTTCAGAAAAAAGCTTTCAATTGATAAATGTCCTTCTTTTTTTGCAGCACATGGTTTTTTGACAACCTGCAATCAAACCACTGTAATTGCTGGCATGATGTCACAGAGCAGAAGCTTCAGTCAGTAGTATGAAACCACAGAACCATATTCCAGTCTACTGTGGCTTTGCCAAGCTTGCTTCAAAAATGTTGCAACACTTGCTTAATGATGGTCTTGGATGAAAGACAGTGCTTATACAGTTTAAAATCCCTGCGATGGACGATCATGATGCCAGTGGGTCAATGAATGCCTTGACAAAGATTGCACACATGTGGTTGGTTTAGTATTAAAGTTTTAAATATACGTGGGAAACCTGTAGTCATGAAAAATGCATAATGTCAGGGGGAGCAGCGGTTCAGTGTGTCAGTGAAGATACGTAAAATGGTCTGACCAATCTAAGTGAGGGTTAGAGGCCCTGGTGCCAAGCTAAAGACTGCTTGGCACACACTGGGAAATCCCTCCCGAGAGCCTGGCAAGAGCTGAAGTCTGTCAAGTTAGGCAACTTATGTGACCATTTCTGAATGAGTCAGTGGTAATGTGGGTTTTTAGTACAAACTGCGTCACTTTACTTTTTTTAATTCTTTTTTTTTTGGGGGGGGGGGGGTAATAGCCATTTATTTCATTGTCTGATGAAAATGAAAAAAAAGAGAATTCTGCACACTTTTATTATCTGACATGTCATTTTATTGTGTGGAGTGTCCTCTAGTGGAAAGAGTTGGGACAGTGGTTGCTCCGTTTCACATGAGGTGTTTTCAAGAACAGCATTAAGAAACCACATTTAAACCATTTTACCACCAACAGACTACTTGTATCATCCTGTGTATTGTTTCTCAGAGCCTTTTCCCTCTGTAAGTTCATATGGAGAGAGAGAGAGAAATATTTTACTTCTATACGCTTTTGAGTGGCTTGGAGTCCTTGTCTGACTGCAGAGCCAAAATAAGCTCTGTTTCCATCTGTACCTCCTTCTCACATCTCTCTTTCTCCTAATTCAAATCTTCACGAGCCTCCATCAAAATGCTATGTGGCCTCATGCCAAAGTTAACTTCTGGATCGTACGGTCACTCACTCACACACCACACACACACACACACACACACACATGTTGGTTTTTATGGTTTACGGGGACATTTCATAGCGTAATGGTTTTTATACTGTACAAACGTATGTGCTATTGCCCTACAACACCTAACTACACCTAACTTAGCACAGACACACACATTTCTATTTTTCCTCAAAAAAACTCACTCTGTATGATTTATAAGCATTTTAAATTATGGGGACACTGAAAATGTCCTCATAAATCACCTTCTTTGTAATACCTATGTCATACCCATGTCATTATACAAATTTGTGTCCTCTAAACCACATAACATGCCACAAACACACACACACACACACACACACACACAACAACACACACACAACACACACACACACACACATGTTGGTTTTTATGGTTTACGGGGACTCTCCATAGGCGTAATGGTTTTTATACTGTACAAACTGTATGTGCTATTGCCCTACACAACCCTACCCACACCTAAACTTAGCCCTCACAGGAGACGGTGCATTTACTTTACCCCAAAAAACTCACTCTGTATGATTTAGCATTTATCAGCGATTTGAATTATGGGGACACTGAAAATGTCCTCATAAATCACCTTCTCCTTGTAATACCTATGTCATACCCATGTCATTATACAAATTTGTGTCCTCATAAACCACATAAACATGCCCACACACACACACACACACACACACACACACACACACACACACACACACACACACACACACACACACACACACACACACACACACACACACACACACACACACACACACACACACACACACACACACACACACACACACACACACACACACACACAAACACACACACACACACACACACACACAAACAAACATTTACTTATCAAAATAAGGACATCTCATTGATTAATCTTGCTTTTATTTAAAGCCAGTATATATATATACTATAAACTGACCTTAAACCACGCCCTGACAGAAAACATTCAGCATTTTTACAATTTAAAAATAAAATGAATTTACTCTATTTGTAGCCTATACAATTTTTTTTATATACAAATGAGTATGTCCCCAAAAGAAGGATTTAGGAAGCTTTGTCAAGTGATTTAGCTCACATCTGGGTACAAATTTGTTATATACACTCTTAAAAATAAAGGTGCTTCACGATGCCATAGAAGAACCTTTTTGTCTAAATGGTTCCATAAAGAACCTTTAACATCTGAAGAAGCTTTCTGTTTCACAGAAGGTTCTTCAGATTATAAAAAGGTAAGGAAGAGATGGTTCTTTAAATAAACTTTGACTGAATAGTTCTTTGTGGAACACAAAATGGTTCTTATATGGCATCGCTCTGAGGAACCTTTTGAAGCACTTTTTTTAAGAGTGAATAGGTCAGAGGTGTCCAAACGTTTTGCAATAAAGAGACAAAAATCTAACTAGATTTAGGGCCATAGATTAAAGTAAATGTTGTGTTATACAATATATTATTGTAAAATTGATTTTACATTTACAAAATCCCTTAAATCTACATATCAATGAAAAAATAACATATTTTTATTTTATTTTATCTACCTTTCTTGTAATTTTGCAAGATACATTTACTTGAAAGGTAAAATTGTCAAGATATTAGACTTGTTTTAGGAGATTACATCTTTTAGTTTATATTTAATACATCACTTTGCACTTTGTTTTTAACATAAATATTACACAATTTTCAGAGGTTTATGCTTAAACAGCAAAAAATGTGTAATGCTTACAAAAAATGTTTTCTTATGACTAGTCATCTTTCTTTTTGGTTTGGCTTGCGTTAAATTAAAGACACTGGGTTTACTAAATAATTGATTAAGTTTTAAGTATCAGATACACTGAAAGCATAATTCTGTGAGTTTACACAAAAGTTGTGGCTGTGAAATACCACATATGTTCAGGTTACCTTAGATGACTATTTGGTGGCAGCCCTATCATGCCTCTTACTGACCACGACCTTCGTGCCAGTGCCAGATCACGCAAGATCAATATTCCTCTGATAGCCATTCATTCATCATGCTGCCAGGGGATGCCTGGAAAAAAAAGGCACAGAGTGATCAACATTTCCATCAAAAGATACATTTCTAGCACTCTATTTTCTACCAACATTTAGAGGCCCAGTTTAGGAAATAGGGTTCATTGACCTTATACACAGCATTTTACATGGATTGTCTTTGAGCTATGCTGTCTTGTTTTAGTTCAAAAGAAAGCAGAACTCAGGAAGAGGGAGCGGGACAAGATGAAAAAGAGAGAACAAAATGTGTGCTCAAATAAAAACACTGGAAAATACATTTATAGGAACTGCTAATCACACAGTTTAAAAGTACAGAGCAGAGAGATTGAAGACTACGTGAAGCTGTGTTGTCTGTACTAAGCAAGTCTTTTTTTTGCCCCATACTTGAGAAGACTGAGCACCAGTGCCAGTGATTCTGACAGAAACTGCTCTTGGCTACTGTTATGGCAGTGTGTTTGAGGGGAATGGGGCCAGCCGAAGACAGAAAGTTGGACCAAAAAGGGCAAAACTGTGAACATACTGTGAACTGTATCCATGATCAAAAACAAACAAATTCTACAGCCACTGAATCATCTGGTCAGCTTCTGTTGGCTCAAGACGCCCTTTCCACTCAAAACCAACAGGACACTCCTATTGTCAAAATATGAATGCATTGGGTCTGAGCTATACATTTAGTTACAGTTTTTATGCATTTATGACAACTGTTGGCGAAAGTGGTCTCAGCACAATGCACATAAGATCTGGAAGAACGCTAGTCAGTTAAATGAAGATGGTTTTAAAATGTTTCCATGTGTAGAATCAGTAAGTCGCATGAATTTATGCTGGTTTCATTAAACACAAAAAAAGTGTACTTTCAGTTATTTTACTGGTGATATAATGGAAGGCTTTTGTTTTATTAGCATCTTTTCATCCATGAAAATTATTGTTGTCAATACAATTGCTTAATTTAAAAGTTATGAATTTAGAAAATTAGGAGGAGAGAGTGTTTTTTTTTTTGTTTTTTTTTTTCTGAAAGTAATATTCTGCTTGTAAAAAATAGCTGAATCCATTTTATGTTTTTGTTTTATAGGTTGTATAGTACAATAAATTTCACACACTTTTGAGTGGCCAATTGAATGAGAGAGAAAAAAACACTATAAAATGAGAAAAGCCATAATTTTGACATTTTGCATTTTGTCTGGGACAAACTTTCACAGGTTAAAAAAAAGTAAGAAGTTTAAGTGTAAGGCAAAGATACCTCCTGGTCATTATTGTGCTCAAATATTAAGACAAGACAAGAGAGAGAAATAGAGGAATGTTTCCCTCAGTTATTTATTTCCCATTAGAGCTGTTTCCCGCTTACTACTATGAAATGAGATCATTAAATTAATTCCATCTGTGCGGTTGTGGATAACTTTACATTCCCCAGCATGCTTCGGACCCTTTCCTGCATGTTCCTCATTATTTACAAAGATATACCATCTGTCTGCAGCCAAAAATCTATACTAACATATATAATATTTTTTATTCTATCTCATGATGCATATCTTTGTCAAACTGATCATCAAGTATACTAACAACCTTGAACCCTATAGCCTTTCACCAAAAACAAAATAATATTAGTGTATGCCATAATTACTTCAAATAATTTAATCCTCACTAATCTGAAACATTAAACAGTGTACCCTGTCGGTGAATGGAATGCATTGACACTTAACTAATTGTATCTTGTAAATTATCATGCCTTTTGGGACAACATTAAAGTACTTTTTGGCACTTATGGACTCATTTTCTAAAGATTAATGACATCTGAATTTTACTACCATCATCTCACAACAAACGCTTGACTGATGAATGCTGCTGTTTGTGTGTGATGTCAAACTAATGGCTGTTTACAGAGTTTGTAGACATTGTCCTTATCCAGATGCCATCCAGTCATTAACTTGCTTATTGCAGATTCTCATTCATCAGTTTGAACTGAAATTAAAGTTCACAGTTGTGCAATCAAAAGAAAATGTGTTCAGTGAGTATATTCTGTATTCTGTATACTCACTGAATATATATTTCTTATGATCACTTCAAGATGTGTTATGTGGTCTGTAACAGTTTCTCTTGTCTCATGGTGGCGCTGGTGCACTTTCTCACATACTTAGTCCATTTTTATATGAAAGTAATTTGTTAACAACACATTGCAAACCTCAACACATTCAAATTCATAGTAGCCATTCTAAAAAAGCTTGAATAATATTGAGATTATTTTGTAATGTCATAATGTTAAAAGATGTCATCCATCATAATGATAATGTAATATTATTTAGCATTATGTCTTCACCTTTACTCATAAATTAAGATAATGTATTTGCCTGTTGTTTTATTAGTACATAGAGTACATGCCTGGTGATTTCAAATATATGAAATAGTACATTAAATAATTGTTAATATTTCTTGCATTATAAATATAGTGTTTTTTGTTGTTATTGTTATAAACAACAAACTTATAGTTATTACAAAATGGTCTCGGCTTGGAACAACATGAAAATATAACTTAAATGTACAATTATGTATAGCTATTTAATAATATACCTTTTATTTTATGTTGTTGCATTATTACATTTTTGCATTTCATATTGTTACATAATTTTAGTATTATTATTGGAAAGAAGAAAATTGTTTTTATTAATATTTTGTTAATTATTTGTAATATACAGTAAATCATATCAATAATATGATATTTTGGGAAATATATTTTACAGACAGGAGTGACCACTTGAGGCCTGGTGCGAGGACAAATATCTCCCATGTCCAATATAGAAGCAATTAATGCACATTCAATATTCCTTATTGTAAACACCATCAATGACCTTTCAAGAACCTTAAACACACCCTTCTTAGTGAAAAGTATACTTTTCTAAAGGGGGATTGAGAGAGCTGGCCTGCAAACCCATATCCTCTGGAGAAGCCCCAGATGTTGTGTTTGAAAGTGTTTTGACAAATGGCATCAGTCAACTGTTATATGGCATGTTCACTTCAGTTTCTTCAGGGAAACCCATATAAGTGTTAGGATGGGTTTAGGGCATTTTTTTATAAATTGTAATGACTTTATAAGCTCTTTTGGGGAATCAATTCTTAAAGATTTGATATTGCTTTGATTAAATTGATCTTAATTCAAAGTTTATAATTACACCTTATCAACGGTTCGTCTAGTGAACGTTAAAATCAGTATATCTTAACAATTCTGTTTATATTACTATGTGGCCAACAATAACACAAACAAAACGCTAGTAGCTTATACTTTTTTGAGCAAGGTAAGAAGGATCTGGGCAAAGTTTACACACACAAGACAAGGAACTTTTTAAATGAAAAAATACACAACAAGACATTAACAAGAAAACACACACACACACACACACACCACACACACACACACACACACACAACACACACACACACACACACACACCACACACACACACACACACACACACACACACACACACCACACACACACACACACACACACAAGGATACTTTTATATGGTTTTTAATGAAACAGATATTTTATTCAGGAGACGGTGCATTTCTATTTTCCCTCAAAAAAACTCACTCTATTCATTTTAAATTATACTGGTCTACCTCCTCCTTGTAATAAGTCATACCCACATTAACAAAATTTGTGTCCCTATTGAAAACACACACACACACACACACACACACACACACACACACACACACACACACACACACACCACACACACACACACACACTCACACACAACACACACACACACACACACACACACACACACACACACACACACACACACACACACACACACACACACACACACACACACACACACACACACACACACACACACACACAGGTCAGGAAAATGAGTAATTGCAAGTTTACTGACATTCAACCTGAGGAAGATCACAAGCAGAGATTTGGCTATCTTTGACTGCATACAGATCAATTCACCTATTTCCAGCAAGATGGAGATTTGTTTGTTTACTTGCATTCAAGTTGAGTTGACAGCTGGCTCATTCACTGGATGGCTGCTTGAGGGAACCCCGAGGCTGCTGATTGGCTGCTGATGCGGCCGTTGTGTGACATCACTCTGGGGAATTTCTCTGGTGAGTGGCTGTTGCCTGGTTCCTTGAGAGAGAGGACACACTTGAAGTTATTCTCATAGTTTTGCGTGGCTTCAGACTTTGAAGGTTTCTTCAATAAGAAGTTTGATGGAGTGTTTGAGTTCTTAGATGATATAGCCTGATGTTATGGCTGTGAGCACTTTTGGAGCACGATCCATGAGGCGAAAGCCAAAGATCGAGAGAGAGAGCAAGCAAGCCGAGCAGAGAGCCTTTGTTTCAAGTAGTTTTAAGCAGGCTGAATTGTATCCATCCCACGGCACTTGATCCAATCAAATTGTCTCCGTAGGGCGGAGCCTCGCCCCATACAGTTCCTTTTCCATGCATACATTATATGCTAGTCAATTTATCACATGGAGAAAATATCCTAGGATATTTCTATAACGTGTTATAATCGTACGTATAATGCTGAAGGTCAACATTTCATCCACACCAAATTATTGCCAATAAAACAAGCTATCACCCAACATCAAACATCAAGTATTTAGCATATACGTAGCTTTGGAAGGCTTCTAAAGACCATCTTCCTAGAGTTTGGATCTGCTGTTTGGAGAGGCCTTTTGGGGCTGCTGATGTTGCTGCCCCGATACGAAAGGAGTGGCTGGAGAAATTTCTTGCTGGGATGCCTGACGATAGCAAGACAGATCTGAGTTGTTTTTGGAACCAGAAGCAACTGATGGGTTTTTTTTTGGCGTCGTCTATAAATAGAGGTTCGAGGGGGGATTTGGCCTGAGAAATTCTAAGGCAGAGGTCCTCGAGAACGGACTGGTAAGGTTGGATTGGAGAAGAGAGTTTGAAAATGTAAATTAAATTAACTTCCTTAACTTGGTCTGTCTCACTGTGTTTGATTAAAAATGTAATGGTTTTGCTATTGAGAACTGTTAGGTCTGAGATGGTGGGGTTGATGTCCGGATCAAATTTAGAGGAGACGGTGAGCTCTGAGCATCTCAGAAATCCGGAAAAGCTCAAATTAACATGGCGTGGAGTGTGCTGGGGGGTTGGTCATTTGTGCGGAGGGAGTAGATACTTTTGGTGAGAATATCTAATGTCATGGGTAATCTGGAATCGGGACGAGTAGGCCGGGATCGTTGGATTTCCCTGATCAACATGGAGGTTTGAGAATTGCTTTTTTTCGGGCGAGGGAGCACCATACATTAGCTTATGGAAAAATTGGATGCCACTTAAGTAAACTTTGATGGAACTGACTTGGAGGCCCTTGGTGCTGTTGAGGAAAGAGATAAATGAGGTGATTGAGAGTAGAGAAAAATTAGGGAATGGCATATTGTAAGAGAGGTGGAATAACTTAAAACATCTCCATGCTGTCACGTATGACTGGAGGTTTCTGGGAGAAACAGCTTGGAGGATGGTGTTGAGTGATTCGTCGAGGAGGGGTTTTAATGAGTGAGTTACAGAAATATTAGTTCTGAATAGTGAGGTAATGGGGTTGGGAATTGGTCCGACTCTGGAGCCAGCGACCTGAATTTCTGAAACAGAAAGCGAGACAGAGAGTCAGCAATTAGATTTTTCTGAACCTGTAACATGTTTGGCAATTATTTTGAATTGGTTGCATGCTGAGATCCATATTAATCGTCTTAGGAAAGGCGTGAGGGCGGGATAATGGGAACGGCTTTTATTAATACACTGAACAACTGCTTCATTGTCTCAATGCACTAAAACACTTTTAGAGGCCCATTCGTTTCCCCATAAGAAAGCTGCTACCACGAGGGGGTAAAGCTCAAAAAGAGCTGAGGACTGTAGCGAACCCTGCAGCTGGGGAGGTCTTGGAGACGCGAACCAGCGACCTTTGTAAAAACCTCCGAAACCGATTGAGGGAACTGCATCTGCAAAATAGTTGGATTTTGATGGGAGACGAAACAAGGTTGTTTTTGAAGAGGGAAAGGCCGTTCCATTGTTTGAGGAACATTATCTATAACCTAAGTTCGTCTCGGAATTCGTGAGATAGGGAAATATGGTCCTCGAGCGCATGAACCGAGGAAGCGAGTAGGAAGAGATGCGAGATGAAAGGACGACCTTGGGGAATGATGCGCATGGTGAAGTTTAAATGCCCGAGCAGTGAAAGGAGTTCACGTTTGTAACAGCGAGAGCTGGCGATGAGGGTAGAGGAGACGAGGATTATCCTATCGATCTTTTGCATAGGCCGAGAGACCTGGAGTCTAGATTAAAGCCAAGGAATTCAATGTAGCGGGACCCATGTTTTTTTCCTGAGCGATGGGGAACCCAAGCTCAGGAAAAAACTTTTTGGACTCTGAGGATGTGGGCGTCTGGGATGCATCGGGAGATGAAATGACAAAAAAATCGTCTAGGAGGTGGATGAGATGGGGAATAGCATAATTGTTTGACAGAATCCAGCAAACAGCTTCTGATAGCATGTCAAAGATTTTTGAGCTACTTTTGCAACCGAAGGTTAAGCAGACGGCAAAGTAAAATTTTCCCAACCATCGTATCCCGAATAAATGCCATGAATCCAGATGGATGGGCATCACTTTGAATGCAGAATTGATATCTATTTTTGCGAGCCAGGCTCCTCGACCCACGATTTTTATAAATTTTCGACTGCCTTAGATGTCGTGGTACCTGAGAGAAAATTTGTAGAGGGGAATCAAGCTATTGATGCTTGGAACCGTGGCCTTATGAGGAGATGACAGGTCAATAATTAGGCGTTTTTTTACCCGAAAAATTTTCTTGAAGCTACTCCAATGGGGCTGGCGCGAAAACTTCAAAGGGGGGTTTATCGAGAGGCCCTATCATGAAGCCTGATTTAACTTTTTTACCGATAAGGTCGTCTACGACGTCAGGCTCAGCGTGGGCTGATTGGAGATTATTACAGTTGAAATTTGGGGAAAGCGCGCATTCGACGCCGGGGTTAAAACCATGTCTGAGCCCGGACAGGAGATAGTTGCAAAACTCTTTATCTGGATAAAAAAATGTGAGTTCAATGGCTAGACGAGAAATGTTCATGTGAGCGATAAGTAATTATTAGTTTTTTTTATAAACAGCTTTGTACACTGGGCATACAATAAGAGTGTGAGCTCGTCCGCAAAAGCTACAGATGTGAAGGAAGCGACATAGCAGTCTGAAGCATTTCCGGGAATTGAACGAAAAGCATTGCTGCCTGTTATATGTTTCATGTGTAGCTGATGGTTCCTGGTCTGAGTATACGGCAGTTGCTGGTCTTGGGACAAAGCTGGTGGATTGCGCGGAGGTGGGCTCTGGGCATGGAGTTGTAGAGGGATTGATTCTTGGGCAAGTCGTGGTGGAGTGGGCAACCGACCTGCACACTGCACACAAAATATTCCTGTATCCTAGGAACACCCTACTGTGGAGATCTAGGTCGAGTGCGCCCCAGTAAGGGCATGGATTCCATTGCGTGACTCGAACAGCGCATTTTGTGGAAAACAGTTTGTGGTATGTGAAGAAATGCCCTCCTCCACAAGTTTGGCTATGATATCCAGGTAGTCATTGAGCTCGCGTCACCTGTGAGGAAAACTGAGCATATGTTCTCTGTAAATCGGCTGAAAGCTTTGGAAACTCAGGAAACGAAAGTATACGAGATGAAAGGGGATTAGAGTTTTTCAACGTGACTGAGAAATCCCCGCAGTCTATCTGTCGGTTAGAGTCGGAAGTGGACAGGAGGGAAAGGCCCTGAACTGAGAGAAAGGGCTGTGTGAGCCGGCCACTGCGGCCAAGCGCTTGCTTGGGCTGCGGGCCTCGAACTGAAAGAGGCGGGCGTGGGCACAGCGGTTGGACACCTGGGCTCTATAGTGGGCCCGTGAGGATCCATGAACACACTTTCCTCTGAGCCAAGCGCTAAGCGGGGTGGCGAGAGACACAATAGATGCTGCTTGCGGGGTGGTTCAGCGGTAACGAGATTCAGGCCCCTCCTCTTTCTGCCTGGCTGTTCAGGAGGATTTCTGAGGTCCTGGATCCAAGGCAATCTTGGGCCGGGGTCCTTGGCGCCTCGGGAAGGGGTAGCATCGAGCAGAGCGTGAGCATCCCTCTATCTCGCCGACCCTCAGGAGGTCGGGGCTCCTGGGTGGTTGGCGTTGGTTTAGCTGTCTGCTGAGTCGGCGCAGGTCTGGAACTTTGTCCGCCTCTTTCATCTTCGTCATCGTGAGCCAGATTTGGCACTCCACCACTATCAGGCTGGAAATTGAACGCCTGATGGCTTGGGCGGTGGCTTTGGTGGCACGTAGAGCCAGGTCTGTCATGCTCCTCAGGTCACGAGAGAGGCTGAATCCAGACGGCTTCCTCATTGACAAGCATCTTGGGCT
>CM049805.1:16928962-17014766 GCA_027422405.1 Ptychobarbus kaznakovi
TTTTTATTGTTATAAAAAGTTGAAGTTTATGTATAATATGTACTAGCTGTTAAAAATAGTAGTATTCAGGGTTCTTGGTTGCCAAATTTACTGGTAGGGGTTTCAGATATTTTAATGCATGTTTAATGACTGTGTATATCTCAAGCAGATTAGTGAGGATTTAGTTGGTTAAGGGTTGGGGTTATAGTGAGGTTGGTAGTTGTAATACTATTTGGATAATAACTACTCACTGACACCAAATGGTCAAAGGTCCCTAAACCCTTTTACTCCATATCTCAAGGTTTGGCTGTCTAGCATATCTTTGGCCTCGTTCAACCATCCTGGTATATTCTGTAAATACACCATCTGCTTCAGTTTCGCATCTTTCCCTATTTGCTGTGTGCAAATAATTTTATTTTATGTTTTTTTGCATAAATATATAATGGGAGCGATCAAACTGTTATGCTCGTTTTCAGTGTAGGGTTCAGAAATTCTAAATAATACTCTTGAAATTGTGAAGTGGGGTTATATAGACTACTAGAAGTGGTCCACCAATTTATTTTCCATCTTCTATTGGTGTCCTCAACCAAACAGCAATTTCATGCAGATT
The DNA here is from genome assembly GCA_027422405.1 of Ptychobarbus kaznakovi. NCBI lineage: Eukaryota > Metazoa > Chordata > Actinopteri > Cypriniformes > Cyprinidae > Ptychobarbus > Ptychobarbus kaznakovi. The sequence continues at coordinate 16,929,552 of CM049805.1, forward strand.
CAGAGTGATTATTACTGGTCCCTCCTTGAGCAAAGATGTCACATTTCAAACCATGTACTTTCAGAGGGTCTTGTGTCATTCAATGGGGATGCTAAAGGGGTGCATTTATCGAACTATGATGTAGCTCACTGCTTAACTACTATGGTATGATGCATTGTTGGATAAATTAATTAAGATCAAATTAATGTCAGATTATTGCTGTAAATAATGAGCATGCAGGACATACAGACGTGCAAACTCTTCAAATTATCTTTAATTATTTAATCTCCACAAACTAAAAAACAGAATAACATTTTTAAATGTATGGAACGATTGTACTACATGTTAACATGTTAACTAACATCTTTTGCTCAAGCGGATGATCTACACTGAACAAAATTATAAACGCTTTTGTTTTTGCCCCCATTTTTCGTGAGATGAACTCTATGCAAACAAAAAGCCTATTTCTCTCAAATATTGTTCACAAATCTCTGTCTTAGTGAGCACTTCTCCTTTGCCGAGATAACCCATCCACCTCACAGGTGTGGCATAAGATGCTGATTAGACAGCATGATGATTGCACAGGTTTGCCTTAGGCTGGACACAATAAAAGGTCACTATAAAATGTGCAGTTTTACTGTATTGTGGGGGGGGGGGGAATTCATTTATTTCATGTGTTGCACGCCTCACGCAGTGCAACACATCTCATTCGCATAGAGTTGACCAGGTTGTTGATTGTGGCCTGTGGAATGTTGGTCCACTCTTCTTCAATGGCTGTGTGAAGTTGCTGGATATTGGCAGGACTGGAACACGCTGTTGTATACGCCGATCCAGAGCATCCCAAAAATGCGTATGAGTATGCTGGTCATGCAAGAACTGGGATGTTTTCAGCTTCCAGGAATTGTGTACAGATCCTTGCAACATGGGGCCGTGCATTATCAAACTGCAACATGAGGTGATGGTCGTGAATGAACAAACTGCAGTCAGGTGGAGACCCCGATAAGGACGACGAGCATGCATATGAGCTTCCCTGAGAAGGTTTCTGACAGATGGTGCAGAAATTCTTTGGTTATGCAAACCGATTGTTGCAATGCCACATATTGCAGCTGTCCTGGTGGCTGGTCTCAGACGATCTTGGAGGTGAAGATAATGTATGTGTGGAGGTCCTGGGCTGGTGTGGTTACATGTGGTCTGCGGTGGTAAGGCCGGTTGGATGTACTGCCAAATTCTCTGAAACGCCTGAAACTCCAGAAATGCCTGAAATTCCAGCTTATGGTAGATAAATGAACATTCAATTCAGGGACAACAGCTCTGGTGGCATTCTTGCAGTCAGCAGGCCAATTGCACGCTACCTCAAAAATAGCGACATATGTGGCATTGTGCTGTGTGATAAAACTGCACATTTTAGAGTGGCCTTTTATTGTGGCCAGCCTAAGGCACACCTGTGCAATAATCATGCTGTCTAATTAGCATCTTGATATGCCACACCTGTGAGGTGGATGGATTATCTCGGCAAAGGAGAAGTGCTCACTAACACATATTTAGACAGATTTGTGAACAATATTTGAGAGATCTTATTGTGTACATAGAAAATGTCTTAGATCTTGAGTTCAGCTCATAAAAATGGGGCAAAAACAAAAGTGTTGCATTTATAAGTTTGTTCAGTATATTTAAGACAATGTCATATGACAAAAAATATGTTTCTAACATAGGCTGAGAACTGTAAATCCAACCACACAAGTTTGTGATGCTGTAAATTGATTTTATTGGAACTTGTGAGCATAGTTGGTTAATGATGCTTTGGCAAACACACCCCAGATCTCTCCCAGTTTTTTTCCCCAAGAAGCTCTCCATAATATGCCGCTTTCAACAAATCTCTCATAATAACAGCCTGTTTTAAACATCACATGTGCAAAGTGTTTTCACAAGACTATAGCACGTGAAGCTACTCAGAGATTTAGGAAGAATCCTTTTTTTAGCTGCCAATTATTACTACAAATTGCAAAGCTGTCACCACCTTGAGTTATTTTCAACCTAGTCAGTAACACTACATCTGTGGTTTGCTGCCAAATATGACAATGGTAATTTCAACAGATCCCTCAGAATGAACAAACTGTATATTTATATATATATGTATGTTTATTTTATTATTTAATTATTTTTTTCAGTGCTGATCTAATTTTCCTGCAGCCTCAGGGTGATTAGTCACATAGTATATTTATGACTCAGGTGACTGGCTCAAAAACCTGGCTGCAGAACTAAGTGTCCTGAAGAAAGACTGCTTGTGGGTTTTAGGTACAAGTCAAAATGTCACAGTAGACATTAGGTTGACTATAACCCAACACATACTTTAAAATGTGGAACTGTAAGTGCATTAAGGCAATTGCAAAATCAACTACCCATTCATTATAAGTCTGAAATAAGAGGCTGTTAATATAGTAGAAATGACTAGAGGCTTTGACCCGGAAACAGTAACATTCCTTGCATCATGACTAAAAATTAAATATATAAAAATTTTTTTTTGTTAACTGAAATGAATCCGAATAAAAGTTCTTAAAATCTTAAACATGCAAAAATCATTATCTTCTGTATTATATTGATAAGGAGGGCTATTTGTCAAATTGCACGGACTATATCACCCAGTAGTGAAAACACAATTTTTTCCTGTTCTAGTGTTTAGTTATAACATGTCGTTTTAAACCTAGTTCAAATTTTTTAATTCTTTCATTCTTAATTTTGTGGGCTGGGTAAATAAGTTCAGACCACTCATTTGCGTACTGGTTGGCAGCTGTTAACGCACAATCATCGTTTTAGATCTACTAACTGTAATAATGAATAAGATTTCCAATTGAACTGACAACATAATCCTCGGCAATGCGCTAATGGTTTCAGAGCAAAACACAAAACTACGACATTTAATTTATTGATGCGCTTAACCTGGCAGCACATAAAGTTACTTACTAAAATAAAAGCTTGCTGATTTTAGGTTTGAAACTGAGGACAATTTATAAAAAATAAAATAAAAAAATAAAAAAATAAAAAGTAAACATTAGCACTTTATTGAAGTGTACTATAAAAAACAATTTTATTTAACACTCACTTTTAAAAAAAAAATAATATTTTCACATGTTATTTATTATTATTTAATACTGTTAGTATTATAATTATTATTAAATAATTGTGTTGTGATAATACTAGTATTGCTATTATTAATATATATATATATATATATATATATATATATATATATATAGTTATATTTCATGGGTCACAGAATGTGCAGTGTGAGCAAATCAAATCTCCAGGCGTTCATGAGAACCAGACTGAAAAACTCATGTACACCCCTGAATATAATATTCAATATTGAACTACATAATGCATTTTAAAAGAGTGGCTACTGGCCACTCTCACTTCACTGCCAAACCTACACAGGGCAGTGTGAATTCCTCTCCTCTTCAGACAATCTCAAAGGTTTCTCTGGCCCAGCAACACCTCAGGCTGACAAGTCCACACGGAATATTTGAAGAATGACACTAGTACGTGTACTAAAGAAAAGTCTCAAGTCATTAAAGAAACTGTTGTCCCCACATGAAGTGATCCGGTGTTTATGACCGTTGCATTTTATGAAGTGCATTACTCATAAACTTCCTCTCCAGAAACTGTCCAAACAAATGCGTCTTTCAACTGCTTCAGTGCTTTTGTATTTCTCTGAGTGAAGAGGCTTTCAGCATCTGTGACCCCTGTGATCCTGAACAAGCCTTCAGTCCAGCACTCGCTCTCTTCGGATGCAGGTCTGACACATGCTCATGAGGCTCTGCCTCAAAGACTGCCAAGCCGTTCAGATCAGAAGGAGGATGGGAAATTCACTGTGCCAGCCAGCAGGCCAGAATCTGAAAGGAATCCTTTGCCGTCTGGAGCGCGTTGCTGGCAGACAGTTTGCGCTGGATTGCCAAAAGCCCTTAGTTTCATTAATTTATTTGCTGGATCTTGGCTTCAGCTTGGCTTTTTTTGGGGAAATTAGACTGATAAGGCAAGCTGATTCCAGTATTTTATGTATAGTTGGTTTTCCCATAACACCAAAAAAGTTATTATAGCGTGTGGTGGAATACAATTATTATAGTATAAGAGTTATACATTTTGGGATACCTCATTGACAGCTATAGTATACAACCCGAATTCCGGAAATGTTGGGACGTGTTTTAAATTTGAATAAAATGAAAACTAAAAGACTTTCAAATCACATGAGCCAATATTTTATTAACAATAGAACAGAGAACATAAAACATTTTTTTACTGAGAAATGTTACACTGTTTTCCATTAAATGAGCTAATTTTAAGTTTGATGCCTGCAACAGGTCTGAAAAAAAGTAAAAAAAGAAATAAATACAATTTTTTTTAAATTACAACATTTCCGGGACTCAAGTTGTATAATAACATGTACATAGATTATTGACATTTACAGTATTTCTAATGGATGGATGGATGGATGGATAGATAGATTGTATAATAACATGTATATAGGTTATTGACATTTACAGTATTTCTAATAGATGGAGGATGGATGGATGGATGGATGATAGTATAATAACATGCATATAGGTTATTGACATTTACAGTATTTCTAATTGATGGATGATGGATAGATAGCTAGACTAGACAGACAGACAGACAGACAGATAGATAGATAGATAGATAGATATACCATATAGTTCTAAAACATAACTACTTTCATTTTTAGACTTTTCAAATGACAGAAATATGTGGATTATTCATCAATAAATAACAGAAATACGCAGATTATTTATATTTATACAGAACTTCTCACATAAGTTTACAATACAGGTTCATCTCTATAAATTAGAATGTCGTGGAAAAGTTATTTATTTCAGTAATTCAACTCAAATTGTGAAACTCGTGTATTAAATAAATTCAATGCACGCAGACTGAAGTAGTTTAAGTCTTTGGTTATTTTAATTGTGATAATTTTGGCTCACATTTAACAAAAACCCACCAATTCACCATCTCAACAAATTAGAATATGGTGACATGCCAATCAGCTAATCAACTCAAAACACCTGCAAAGGTTTCCTGAGCCTTCAAAATGGTCTCTCAGTTTGGTTCACTGAGCTACACAATCATGGGGAAGACTGCTGATCTGACAGTTGTCCAGAAGACAATCATTGACACCCTTCACAAGGAGGGTAAGCCACAACATTCATTGCCAAAGAAGCTGTCTGTTCACAGAGTGCTGTATCTAAGCACGTTAACAGAAAGTTGAGTGGAAGGAAAAAGTGTGGAAGAAAAAGCTGCACAACCAACCGAGAGAACTGCAGCCTTATGAGGATTGTCAAGCAAAATCGATTCAAGAATTTGGGTGAACTTCACAAGGAATGGACTGAGGCTGGGTCAAGGCATCAAGGCCACCAAACACAGACGAGTCAAGAAATTTGGCTACAGTTGTCCGTCAGAGGCGTCTTACCTGGGCTAAGGAAACCAAGGTCCTAGAGTCTGGAGGAAGGGTGGAGAAGCTCATAGACCAAGTTGCTTGAAGTCCAGTGTTAAGTTCCACAGTCTGTGATGATTTGGGCAATGTCATCTGCTGGTGTTGGTCCATTGTGTTTTTTGAAAACCAACGTCACAGCACCCGTTTACCAAGACATTTTGGAGCACTTCATGCTTCCTTCTGCTGACCAGCTTTTTAAAGATGCTGATTTCATTTCCCAGCAGGATTTGGCACCTGCCCACACTGCCAAAGCACCAAGAGTTGGTTAAATGACCATGGTGTTGTGTGCTTGACTGGCCAGCAAACTCACCAGACCTGACCAACCCATAGAAAATAAATGGGGTATTGTCAAGAGGAAAATGAGAAACAAGAGACCAAAAAATGCAGATGAGCTGAAGGCCACTGTCAAAGAAACCTGGGCTTCCATACCACCTCAGCAGTGCCACAAACTGATCACCTCCATGCCACGCCGAATTGAGGCAGTAATTAAAGCAAAAGGAGCCCCTACCAAGTATTGAGTACATATACAGTAAATGCACATACTTTCCAGAAGGCCAACAATTCACTAAAAAAATGTTTTTTATTGGTCTTATGAAGTATTCTAATTTGTTGAGAAAGTAAATTGGTGGGTTTTTGTTAAATGTGAGCCAACATCATCACAATTAAAAGAACCAAAGACTTAAACCACTTCAGTCTGTGTGCACTGAAATTATTTAATACACGATTTTCACAATTTGAGTTGAATTACTGAAATAAATGAACTTTCCACGATATTCTAATTTATTGAGATGCACCTGTATGGGCATACACACAGGAATTTGTACTTAACCTCTTTAAAATGTTAAAGGGGTCATCTGATGCCCATTTTAAACAAGCTGATATGATTATTTAGGGTCTTAATGAAAGGTCTGTAACATACTGTGGTTAAAATTGGCACAAAGTGGCACATTCACTTCAAAGCGAAAGTAATGTTAATCTTCGCGTCTTCAGTGGCTCAGATGTCAGGAGTAACTGACGACTGCTATATTCATTATTACAACTAAACACTTAAATCGCTTAATCTGAGACATCTTGTCTTCCCTGCACGGAGTCTACAAAATGGTGGACAGCTCTCAGCTCACTCAGGGCGGGTCTAAGGTAAGACGCCTTGTCCAATCAACTATTTGGGAGCGTCTGTACAGAACGACATCATTCTGACAGGGCTCTCAGAACAGCCTAATTTGAGAAAGGGTGTATTTTTATCATTATAAGATGGATGTGTACACACTTCCAACACACATTTTTGTTCAAACAACTTGTAAAGTGAATTTTGCATCCGATGACCGCTTTAATGAATTTTGAAATATTTTAAATGAGCAAATGTGTGCCTGAGATATTAATTACTTTTAATTAATTAATAAATAATTAATTAATAAAATTATCACTACTATTGCTACAACTACTACTATTTTTTTATTAACAATATGAAAATAATCCAATGAGGAATAATTTTTATATTTTATATGTAAAATGTATTCATTAATTTAATTCATTTATTTATTGTTTGCTGTCATAACAGGGTTTTGTGGTTTGGTGTTTCACATGTCTTTCTCGTTCTCAGCACATCCACAATGGGATTACTGGTCCTGGAACCGCTAGTCTTGTTTATACATCTCTGCATTATTTATCTCGTTATCTTTGCAAATTCACTGAGAAATTAAACGTCTGGAACCTTCAAAGTCTTATGTCCCCACACAAGGGTATTTTATCATCATCCAAATACAGGCTGAGAAAATACCATATGGCTTACAGAAAAATTTGCACATAAGAATAGTTCTGACAGGAAATTGCCTTTGTGGCCTTGTTGAGCATGAAATTGTTTGCCCATATTGAATAGTTGCATAAGTGCGGTTCTCAAACCAAAAGCCACCTTGTCAGGGCTTGTCATGTTGTCATTGTCCGTAGAGTGTTTTTTTACTAAATTCAGTGACTGAAAATTGAACCACCAAATAAGAGGCTCTATAAATAGCTCTGCTATCATTGCCAAACAAAGACAATTCTGCCATAAAGCCTGTCAATATTCAGATGATCTCAGAGCAGGTCTATGCTGCACGCTCATCCTCGTTTCCTTGCTTAAACTGCTTGGGGACCGCATGGTAATCTGGCACCTCTGTTCACTTTCATGCATTCTTTGAGAGCAGGTCAGAGTTCAGAAGAATTATAGTAATCTAGTGACTCAGAGCACTGCTGTCCATTGTGCTATAAATGCCATCAGCTCTGATGCTTGGAGCTAAAGAGTCTCACTTTCAGGTCTGGACCACTCTGAAGCAAATTCAAATCAGAATTTGTATTAAATGTCATTTCTAATAGATGGACAAATAGGTGGTCTTAGTATTTGTTGTGCAGAGTCATCCAATATGTAGTGAGCTTGTTTCTTCATTGGAACAGATTTGGAGAAATTTAGCTTTAATGAACCTAATTGATGGACTGAAGTCTAGTGGATTATTTGCAGATTATTCTAATGCTTTTATCAGATGTTTGGACTTTCATTCTGATGGGATGGTATACCCAAAATATTGTTCCAAACCTGAATTTATTTGTTTTGTTGAACACACACAAACATTTTTTGAAAAATGCTGGTAACGTCTCGGTTTGTACGTAACCCTCTTTCCCTGATGGAGGGAACGGATACGTTATGTCGTGATGACATAGGGGATTTACTTGGAAGCCCAATCATCTCTGACTTTAAGAGAAAACGCCAATGAATATTGACTAGTGGATTTTGCATTCCTGAGCCACTCCCTGTGCATACGGGTATAAAAGGGCGACATCCATGCACCATCCACTCATCAGGTTTTCCACAGGAGGAGCCGAGAACGAGTCCCAGGTAACCAAAGCGTTCCCTATCTGTCGGTCACTTCGAGTTAAGTTGTGATGACATAGGGTCCTATGGAATGTGCCACAACCTGAACCCCGTCACAACCTTGTGGCATGCAGATGCTGACAAACGAGCGCGTGACAGACAAATGCCATGCGAAAGGTCGCAACCTCCCATCGCTCCAGCGCAAATTTTCTAACATTGGTGCCCGCAGGGACCACGGAGTACATCGCTGCTGGAGATAGTCAAGCTGCTGTTTCCTTTCCCCACAGAAGTCAGAAGGGATTTCGACCTTCAGTGAAAGATAGCTTCAAGTCTTTCCTATTTGTTGTTACAGCTTGGCAGTGGGGAAGCGTGCCTTCCGGAGAAGGACGCTTTGGAGGCCACATCCTGCCCGAAGGGAGGTAACACGTGGAGACACTGATATGGACTGACCCAGGCCTGGGCAGTACTACATACGACTGGCCTATGGGAGGATCCTACCTAGACATAGGGAGTAGAGCTGCCAGCAGAGCCTGACAGAATACTCTGTTAAAGGGAAGACACAGGCTTACCATGAGGGAAACCTTACCGTGGAAGAATACACATATGGGATCACCCGAAGGGAATCAGGCCATATGACAACCTAGCCCAGTACAGGGGCTGACCGGATACCTGGGCGAGCTAACACCAGTGCTGGGCCTGGCGTCAGACTGCTCCGCCCAGTCTGACTGACGGGGGTGCTGGAGGAACTCCACCAGGGTTCGCCGTCCGGGGAACTGAGCTGGAGGAGGAAAAAGGCGCGTGCATCCCCGGATGACGGGGAATGGCGCAGCAAGCGTGACACCGGCCAGCTCTTCCCGCCCCTTACCTGTTACCCAACACAGGAGAAGAAACTGGCTCAATGCGGAGACTGAGAATTTTTAGTAATCAAACATTTGACGATAGCCATTGACCTCCATAGTATAGAAAAAAACTAAATTGATTATTTGATATTCACATTCTTCAAATTATCTTCTTTTTCGTTCAACAGAAGAAAGAAACTTATACAGGTTTGGAACAAAATGTGGCATCTGTGCTCCATTACTTAATATATATATAATATGTGCTGATGTATCCAAATACCAGAAATTGTGTCGTAAACACATAACCGTTAACATCTCAAGAACAAGCTATTAGAATTTGATGAAAAAGCAATTCAGTTTATTTATAATGGCAAGTCTTTCCTTGGAGATTTTTCAGCATTCTTTGAAATGATTTAATATTCGCTAGACATCAAAAGTACCAGCGTCTCTTAGGTGCTCTGCTTGTCCCACTTTAGTAGTCATAATTGATCTTTAAAATCTTGCAAGAACATCCTTGTACTCATAGCCCCTCCCCAAAACAATTAGAATAGATGTAGAGTAATTGAACATTTTGTGTTAATTAACAAGATTAATATGTTATGCTAAAACTGGTTTATTAATAGCGCAATCTAGCTTTGTGGGCAAAATTATGTTGTGAAGCCTCAATATCAAATTATCATCTCTAACAGGTCGTTCTGTATATCTGTTTGCAAGGTGCAATGAATGGACAAAGGGAGAGAACTTTGCATTGTTTTGTGTTTTTATGCTGTATTTTTGTGTTGTTGCAACAAGCTGAAGATGTAAGGTGAGAGAGTACTAGAGTAGAAAAAGCTCATCTACATGTTTTTGGACACATTCCCTTGCTGTTGTAGCTAAAAATAATATCAGGGTTAACTCCCTGCTGCAAAAAAGCTGTCCCATACACTCCATCTTCTGCTATGTGTGTGTGTGCAGCCCAGACTCCCACCTGTGTAGGTGATAAATGAGTGAAAGAGGTGATAGATCATAAAACACAACTATTCTTGTTATTGTGGAACCAGAGGTCATATTGTCCTCATGCTCAAGCTTCATATAGAGTGAGGTAATATTTAGGGTGCGCAAATTAGACCACAATGACTGTTTGTTTTCTCTTTGTAATAATAGTGTCCAATGTCACTTTTCTAAGGACAGGATGACCAGCAGCATCAGGCCATTTAATTTGAGGGAATGCATCAACTCAGAATTTGAAACCCAATTGAATTGAATGCAGCTTCTAAAAAATATATATACATATATTTGTATCTTCGATAATTGCTAATCAATTAGTGGCAGAAGTTATGCACTCACATACATTTTTGTCATCTTTGACTCAAACATGCAGTATGATTTTTTTCAATTTATTAAAACTAAATGATAAATAATAATGATATGTTTGTTATAGGAATAATTATAGGAATTGCGTTTGTATGGAAGAGATTTGGATAAATTTACATCACATTATAGTACATTGCATTACATCCCCTTACAATCATTACAATAACATTTTAATGAGCCCTTTTTCTGCAAAACAATAAGATAATACTTCCCAATCTGTTATACCCCAAAATCATGTATTTTTAACGGAATTACACATCTATACAGTTAGAGGGTGCATCCAATAGGGGTTGTAATTTAATGAGTCATTTGGATTATTATTATGTTTTTTATGGGCTGTTTGAGATTCTGACGGCACCCTTCACTTCAGAGAATCCATTAGTGAGCATGTGATGTAATTCTAAATTTGTCCACATTTGTTCTGATGAAGAAACAAACTCATCTACATCTTGGATATCCCCAAAGATGAGTAAATCTTTACTGTAAAATACTATCTAATTTATGGATTTTGTAAAAATAAATAACAATATGAATGATAATTTATGGTGAAAAAACAGTAAAGGGAAATCCTCATCCCTGCATGATACATGCTACATATATAAAATAGATGTTAATACAAATATTAAGGACGGCTGGACAAGTCCAAGGTTTTTCACATTTATTTTCATGCAGTATCCTGATTATGCAAATGCAATGGCCATGGAAGTTTCCCTTCTCTTTAGTGTTATTAACGTGATTATTACTGATCCACACTGGAATATAACTGCTGGCTGGGTCACGAGATGCCTTTTGTGTTTTTAGCTTAAATTATTTCAAACAGTCTCTCTCCCCAGGAATATGTTTAAGTCTTGCACTGCTAGCTGCTTAAAATCCATGTCATGAATCTACAGTGGCAGACTTTTCTGAAATCTATGACATCTTCAGGAAAACAGTAACTTCAATAAGATAAGTTTGAGTCAGATTTCCCCACAGACATACTTAATATTCCAGAAATAGTAAATTATACAGAGTATTTTTAAATGCACACTGTTATTCACTTATAGATAAAGATTCTCTACTGTGGTTAATTTTAAAGACCAAGGTAAGCAATTTTTAAAAAACTTCGGGGCAGAGTACCAAAATAAACTTGTGGCCAATCAGCAGTAAGCGGCGTGTCTACTCATGTGGAGGAGATAGCGTTCAGTGAACAGAAAGAATAGAATCAGTGAAGTGACAGAAAGATAGAGATGGCGGATAAAAAACAAAAGAGGAAAACATCAGATCAGCTTTCCAGCGCTGGAGAGAACTTAAGTAGCGGAAGGCCTTCGAATGCCGAGGTTGCTTTTTTTTCTTCTCGATTGGTGAGTAACACCGTGTCTACATCAGAGAGTGCCGTCCACGACAGCTAAAGCCTATCTACACTGAACGTGTGTATATCAGGCGAGAATATAGTTTCTTTAAAACTCAAATCAGCAGTTATTTATAAAAAACAGCACCTATTTGAAAATGTGCTTCACCGATTTCGGAAACACATGACTCATGCGAGAGAAAGCATAACCTTGACTAGTCTTCTGACAGTTACCATTGGCTCCTGATGTCTCTGTAGTGGTTCAACATAAGACATAATTTTTTGGGTAAATCTTACAGGTAATCTTTGGTCTTTATTCTACTGTTTTATTGATATGTTAAAATGAAATTGAACAGCAATGTTTGATATAATATTTTGTTTCATTGTAATGTATGTACGTTCCCTGAACTACATTTCTTTCTGGCTATTGATATGTTTAAATGAAAACGAAAAGGCAGTGGTGTTTGATATATTTAGTCTTAAATACAGTGAGAAGATTGCAGTAGCCGAGGAGCTGACTGACATTATCAATATTACCGTTGTTCCGTCCGCGGAGCTCACACTGTGTTTAATATCCACGTTGATAATACAAAAGGATGCAATTGGATCAGCATTCCTAACATTCGAACTCTGTCGGGTTAGACACACGTGTCAGGATGGACTACTCATTGTCAAAATCATACTTTAGATTAATTACTGTCACATGGAATTGATGTTAATGGTGTGAGTTCTGCAGCAAAGTGAGATGATATACAGATCACTACCTAGTCTTTATGTTATAAAAAAACTCCATATAGCTAAAGCTGCAAATTCATACTCCTTCTTAAAAATATGGGAAACCATCACTTCTACCACAAAAGACTGTTTTGTAAGTAATCTTCTGATTTATCTCAATTCCTCAGCACATCAACAGCGCAGAAAAACTTGATTGATGTAACAGAAAAACCGTCTAGGTTACGTACGTAACCCCCGTTCCCTGATGGAGGAACTGAGACGTTATGTCGTACGACAAAGGGGATTTACTTGGAACCCCGATCATCTCTGACTAAAGAGAAAACGCCAATTGAAATTGGCTATTGATTTTGAATACGAGAGCCACTCCCCGTGCAGACGGGTATAAAGGGCCAGGTACCACTGATTAGATTTTACGCGAGTGCCGAGACGAGTCCCTGGCAACCAGCGATGGTTCAAGATTGTGGCATGGAAATAACGTCTCGTTTACCTCCATCAGGGACGGGTTACGTACGTAACCTAGATGTTCCTATCTGTCGGTCACTAACGAGTTATGTCCGTGACGACATAGGGGTCCTATGGAAAGCGCCCACAAGCTGAACCCCGTCACAACCTTGTGGTATGCAATGTTGACAAGCGAGCGCGTACAGACAAATGCCATACAAGGGTTGCAACCTTCCTAACCGCCCAGCGCAAATTCGCTAACCATGTGCCCACTTGGACCCACTGAGTACATCGCTGCTGGAGATAGCCAAGCCGCTGTTTCCTTTCCCACGGAAATTGGAAGGATTTCGACTCAGTGAAAGACGGCTTCAGGCTTTCCTATTTGTTTTACAGCTTGCTGTAAATGGCAGGGAAGCGAGCCTTCTGGAGAAGGTGCCAAGGAGACATCCTCCCAAGGAGGTAACATGTGGAGAACTGAATGGACTGACCCAGGCTTGGGGCACATACTACATACGACTGGGCTCTGGGGCAGATCCTACCTAGTGTAGGGAGGAGGTGCTGCCAGCAGAACTGACAGAGAGCTCTGTCAAAGAGAAGACACGGTTTACCATGAGGAAACCATTACCGTGGGAAGAATACACATATGGATTACCCAAGGGAATCAGCCATACGGACACTAGTCCCATACAGGTGAGCTAACACCATACTGGGCCTGGCGTCAGACTGCTCCGCCCATCTGACTGCCGGGGGATGCTTGGAGGATTCACAAGGGTTCACACGTCCGGGGAACTGAACTGGGGAAAAAAAGGCGCTCGTATCCCCGGGTGAGGGGGAATGGTGCAGCAAGCATGACACCGTCCAGTCTTTCTGCCCATTACTTACCCAACACACGTGAAGAAACTGGCTCAACGGGAGACTGTAGAATCTTGCGAAGGTTTCGGTTCGCCCAGCCCGCAGCTCTTGCACAATGTCTGCCAAAGAGGCGCCGTGCGCCAAACGCATGGGAGGAGCAACACTCCGAGTGGATGAGCCCTCACCCCCAGGGGGCACGGCTCGCCTCCAAACTATCCAGTGGGCCAACCTGTTTGGAGACAGCCTTCCCTTTCTGCTGCCCTCCGTGGCAGACAAAGAGCTGCTCAGAGCTTCTTGACGCTCCGGTGCGGTCCACGTATATGTGCAATGCTCTTACGGACAACAGCAACGCTAAGGCTGGATCTGCCTCCTCCGAGGCAGTGCTTGCAGGTTCACCACCTGATCGCGGAAGGGCGTGGTGGGAACCTGGGCACGTATCCAGGCCGGGGTCTCAGACAACGTGAGAGTATACCGGCCCAACACAAGCACTCATCGCTTACCAAAACGCCTGGAGGTCCCCGACCCGTTTGATGGAAGTGAGCGCGGTCAGGAGCGCTGTCTTAAGAGACAGGAATTTCAGCTCTACTGAGTCCAGCGGCTCAAAGGGGTCCCTCTGAAGTCCAGCCAGGATGATAGAGAGGTCCCAAGAGGGCACAAGGGGTGACCCTGGAGGGATTCATCCTCCTGGCCCCCTTCTGGAACCTCAAAGATGAATCATGCTTTCCCCAGGACCGTCCTCCACTGCATCGTGGTGAGCCGCGATAGCGGCTACATACACTTTCAAGTGGAGGGTGACAGCCTACGCTCCAACCTTTCTTCCAGGAAAGAAAGCACTATCCAATCGTGCATCTTCGGGGGTCTCTCGGCGAGAAGAACACCAGGTCGCGAACAACTCCATTTCAGTCGTAGGTTTGCCTTGACGGAGCTCTAGCCTGATGATGGTCTCTACCACTGCCGGTGGTAGACCACTCAAGTCTGCCACGTCCCGTCCAGGAGCCACACATAGAGTTCCATAGATCTGGACGCGGGTGCCATATGGTGCCGAGACCCTGAGAGAGGAGGTCCTTCCTCAGAGAATGTGCCAGGGAGGTGCTGTCGCGAGGGGAAATGAGTTCGGGAAACCAGGTCCGGGTGGGCCAATGGGGCGCAACCCAGCAGACCTGCTCCTCGTCCTCCGTGGGGGCGTGCCCGGCGGGGAGGCTCTTACTGTAACCCTCAGATCTCCCAGAGCGCCAGCTGGCGATCCCTGCTCGCAGAGAGACCAGCACGGGTGCGGCAGAGGGTGCCAATCCTTTCATAAAGGAAAGCGAGATCGCAATGAAATCATGCTCATATAACGCCCACAACAGCGCATGAGTCATCCACGAATGCATCTTCAGCGTGTTGGAAGCCCAGACACGAAGACAACGATCGTGTCCGTCATCCGCAGACAGAAATGACCGCAACCAGAAGGACACGGACGAAACGGTATCTTGAAAAAGATGCGATCGTCCGTGATTTGCTCTTTTAGAATTTGTTGAAGTGCCCAGGGGGAATCGCTGATTAGAGGGACTCCGCTGATCGCACCGTTACGCCAACCAGGAACAAAACAAAATGAAAGGCTTTGTGGAGATCAGCACTCTTCTCATCCACTCGGCTCCGAAGCAAAAATCGAATCAGTGGACGCACATGTCGCCCTTTTATACCGTGTACACGGGGAGTGGCTCAGTATGCAAAATCCACTAGCCAATTTCATTGCTTTTCTCTTAGTCAGAGATGATCAGGCTTCCAAGTAAATCCCTATGTCGTCACGACAAAACTCCGTAGTGACCGACAGATAGGACTATGGATTCTCTCTTTTCTAGCACTTTAGATACGGTTGCTCCTTTATGCTTAAGGAAGATTAAGAAAAGAGTCCAACACCGTGGTTTAATGAGCACACTCGTGCCCTAAAGAGAGCAGGCCGAAAATGGAGCGCAGCTGGAGGAAAACAAAAACTAGAGGTATTTCGTATTGCTTGGCGGGAAAGTACCCTATCCTACAGAAAACATTAAAAACTGCTAGATCTGATTACTTTTAGTCTCTTTTAGAAGAAAACAAACATAACCCAATGTATTTATTCAATACAGTGGCACAATTAACAAAAATAAAACATCAACTGGTGTTGACATTTCCAACAGCACAGCAGTAATGGCTTTATCAACTATTTTACTTCCAAAATCAACACCATTAGAGATCAAAATGTAACCATGCAGCCGCCAGCTGCAGTATCATATGGAATTGTGCTCTACAGATCCCCTGAGGAACAATTCCACTCATTCTCTACTATAGGAGAGGAAGAATTGTATAAAGTTGTTAAATCAGCTAAACCAACAATATGTATGCTAGACCCTATTCCATCTAAACTACTAAAATAGGTGCTTCCAGAAGTCATAGATCCTCTTTTGGCTATTATTAATTTGTCATTGTAATTAGGGTATGTCCCCAAAACCTTTAATTGGCTGTTATTAAGCCTCTCATTAAAAAGAAAAACACAAATTGACCCAAAGATCTAGTTAATTACAGACCGATCTCGAATCTCTCTTTTCTGTCAAAGATAAAAAGAAAGAAAAATATATCTGTGAGGATTTCCAGTCAGGCTTTAGACCATTTCATAGTAATGAGACTGCTCTAATTAGAGTGTCAAATGATCTGCTCTTATCATTTGATCTGCTGGGTTCGACACTATCGATCACAACATTCTTTTGAATAGACTTGAAAACTTGTTGGCATTTGTGGAAGTGCATTAGCATGGTTCAAATCGTACTTATCTGACCGCCCATCAATTCATAGCAGTGAATGAAGAGGTATCATATTGATCACAAGTGCAGTATGGAGTACCTCAAGGCTCAGTACTAGGGCCGTTATTTTTCCGCTTTACATGTTACCCTGGGAAATATCATCAGGAAACATGGTGTTAGCTTTCACTTTTATGCTGCTGATGATACTCAGCTCTATATTTCTTCACGGCCCGGTGAAACACACCAAATTGAGATACTTATGGAATGCATAGTCAATATAAAAAAATGGATGACGAATAATTTCTTACTACTAAATTCTGAAAAATTATCGGACCTGTTAATTATCGGACCTAAAAACCACAAAAAGTAATAACCTAGAACACTGTCTAGCACTTGATTGCTGCTCTCTCTCGATTCTTCATCATCAGTCAGGAACCTAGGTGTGCTATTTGATAGCAATTTCTCCCTGACAGCCACGTTTCTAGCATTTGAAAAACTTATTTTTTTATATATCTAAACTGAGACCTATGCTCTCAATGTCAAATGCAGAAATGTTAATTCATGCGTTTATGACCTCAAGGTTAGATTACTGTAATGCTTTATTAGGGTGTTGTTCTGCACGTTTAATAAACAAACTACAGATTGTCCAAAATGCAGCAGCTAGAGTTTTTACTAGAACCAGGAAGTATGACCACATTAGCTCGGTTCTGTCAACACTGCACTGGCTCCCTATTAAATATCATATGGATTTAAACATTTTGTTAATTACTTATAAAGCCCTGAATGGCTTAGCTCCTCAGTACTTGAGCGAGCTCTTATCGCATTATAGTCCTCCACGTCCGCTACGATCTCAAAACTCTGGCCATATTCATTTGAATACTAGAATATCAAAATCAACTGCCTGCGGCAGATCCTTTTACTATTTAGCGCCCAAACTCTGGAACAATCTACCTAGCACTGTTCGGGAGGCAGATACACTTAACACACTAATACACTTCTAATATTTAAATCCGTTAAAGGATTGTTAGGCTGCATTAATTAGGTCAGCCGGAACAGGAACACTTCCCATAAAACACGATGTACTTGTTACATCGTAAGAAGATTGACATCTACGCTAATATTAGTCTTTTTCTTTCTTATTCCGAGGTCACCGTAGCCACCCGATCCGGTCCTTATCCAGCCCAGATGATCACTGCAGTCACCACATCCAGTCCGTATCCAGATCAGATGGTGGGTCAGCAGCTAGAGAGCTAGAGACGACCTCTACAGCTCTGAACGTCAGCGGAGACCAGGACACCTAAATGAGCCCCAAGACAGATCTCCAGTGAGGACCTCGTCACCTAAGACAGCCATCGGGAAAAGACCACTGAACCTGATATGTGTTGAGCCCTGATTATAATCTGACTTTGCTGCAGTTGGAACAAACTACTGGTTCTTCTGGCCAGAGGAAATGCCCCCCCTGACTAAGCTTGGTTTCCTCCCAAGGTTTTTTTTCTCTCCGTTCTGTCACCGATGAAGTTTTGGTTCCTTGCCGTTGTCTCCTCTGGCTTGCTTAGTTGGGGACACTTCATTTCCCAGCGATATCACCAACTTGATTGCACAGATACAATTAAACTGAACTGAGCTGTGCGATGACATCACTGAATTCAATAATGAAATGCCTTTAACTGAAAAATGGGTGTTTAATCTTGTAATTTTACATTAGTGATACACTATTTTCCTATTTTGATGTTGTGCAGTTGCTTTGACACAATTTGTATTGTTAAAAGTGCTATATAAATAAAGGTGACTTGACTTGACTTATAAACAGTTAGATATAATTAAAATTTGGTGTAGAAACTATTTGAATTTTTCAAACAAAATTCATTGGTAGTCAATTTCACAATTAATTACAAAGTATTTGTAAAATAATAATAATAATAACACACTGAATTAAATCTAAAATTCTAAAGTAGAAAGAAATATATTAAAATATTAAAATAACATTTTCTTGTAAAATGTTATTTAGAACTTTTAAACAGTTTTACTGTGTAAAAGTAAATTTTAATGTCTGATGGCAAACTTCTCAATATATAAGAAAACTAGGCAAATTTTATTAAATGACAAGTCTTCATCTCGTGTAAGTGAAAAGATGACTCCACATTTAAAGTCATTAAAATAAATAATATGTAGCTTATTAAAATCAGTTTTGTCTTGCTTTGTAAATGTTCTAAATTTCTTACACACACACACACACACATTTGGTACATCTATCATTATGAGACTTTCCATAAACACAATGGCTTTTTATCCCCTAAATATAACCCTCACAGAAAACATTCTGCATTTTTTTTACATTAAATAAATAAATACATTACTATGTTAATTTACCCATTTGAATTGTGGGGACGCTGCATGAAACCTGACTAAACACTACAGGATATTTTGTGTGTGTAAAAAAAAAAAAGTTGAGCCAACTTAAAATTTTAAGGCAACCAGCTTCAGCAGAATTCTTGAGTTATCTCAACTTATTTTTTTTTTTTTTTTTTTATAAACTTAAAACAACAAGTTGAGAAAAACTCAAAAATCTGCTGAAGCTGGTTGCCTTAATTTTAGGTTGGCTCAACTTTTTTTTTACACACAAAATATCATGTAGTGTTTATTCTGGTTTCATGCAGCTGTCCCCCACAAAGTGTTTTTTGTATTAATTTAATTTATGTTCCACACAAGGTGAACTGTTGAGCATTTGGGATGGGCCCACAGCAGTGCTTTATTTCCTTGTTTACTTTACACCAGTCATTTGTGTTCTCTATCTCACATTAGGGGGTTACTCATACAAATTTGATAGCATCTTAAATTAACCATCTGCTGTTCCTTTTTCCCTTTATCATATTTGATCGTGCCAGGAAGTTTAAGCTTCTTAGCAAACACAACATGATTGAATATTTTAATGGATAAAGCCATGGTGTGGCGTTGGTAAATTAGTTTAAAAACTGTGTAATTATATCAGAGATTAATATTGCACTAGCCTTCCACTATAAAAAGCCTAATGAGGCATCAAGAAAAAATATTGCTGAGTAACAGATACTCTGTGTTCTGTACCAGCAACCCACTGAGCATTGCTATTATGCCCTTGAGCACTGCACTTAACACATAACTCTTCATTGCTGTTACATGACACCCCTGTTTCCCCAACCTCACTTCCCCCAAGGCATAATGGAATAGAAAAATCAGCTCTCATTGCTTCACCCGGCTACGAGATCAGCATGGACCTCCGTGACTGGCTTGTTATCTCAAATGATGCTGACCTTAAATAGTTTACACTGACCCGAAGCACTGCAATGCGACGTCCATTAGACTGACTGTCAGTTTGTTGTCAGATTACTGTAATAAAAATGTTCAATATTTTACAACAAGCTATAGCTGGCTGTAATTTACCTAATGTAAGGTACACACAGTGTACAGATATATTGGACAAACAGAAACTGGTTTGTGATTCTGAGAAGAATTACAGAAAAAAATTACAAAAAATGACTATTATTAATAGTTTTCACCATAATAATGAAAACGTATTGTCTTGTAATGTGAATAATCTAATGTCTATTTTAATCCAGTGAATATTTTTCAGGGTAGTTTATTTCTGAAAAAGTCGTTTTTTGTAAGGTAGGGATGACATGATATGGATGTTGATTATACTATATGGGATAAGTTATCACAAGGAGAACCTGTCTGTTATAGCTTTTCAGCAAAAGCAATTATGAAACATGAAACAAATAATTGTTTTGGCCAAAAAAGATTGTGATTTTATTACATTTATAAATATTAAATAAAATATAAATCATAAAATTACAACATAAAACACAACAACTTTTATATAACCTTGTTGCAAAATTATACCTTTGCTTACAGTCCAAATTACAGTCAACCATCAAAATATGATGATTCTTGTAATCTTGTTATACTCCAACATCATTATATAATATTCTTGTTAAAATAATATTCTAATTAACAAGGTGATTGAAACTAACATGCAAAGCAACTGCTAGAGAAAACACACATTTGTATAATTTAACTTTTAACTCAAAACTCTATAGGTTGCAGAGATACAGCTCTGTGATACTCTATTGCAGGGGTTTTCAACCTGTGGCGCATGCCCCCTCAGGGGGCGCCAGCACCCATCAAGGGGGGCGCGAGCATCAATTAATTCAGAGACATTCCCTGAGGATTTATGAATATGAGCTAGCAAATCTTTATCCATCCACTAGGGGCAATCTGACTCCCACTGTTAGTCGACAGTTAGAGTTGGCTGGAGTATCAGTCACGCTTTTTGAAAGTGTAAGATGATTTACGGTTAGTCGTGTCAGAAATCCAACCACGGATTGGCATGTTGTTATTTCAGACACAGCCATCACATTGAATCAGGTAAACTGGTTAATTTTATGTTTCAGTATAATTACGCAAGCTATACCAGCAGGGGGCGCTCTAAAACCATTTTTAGGTGGGTTTCAGCCCCCCCCAAACTATATTAACGATCAGGCCAGTGCTGCTTCCTCAAGAAAGTTTTAAATTCTCACGTGTTTTGTCTTGTCAGTTTAAACATAAAAGCAATTTTTAAGCCATTTAAGCCCAAAGACATCTCATACAGTACTCACGCGCTGTGATAGAGCGTCTCATCGCGTGGGCACACCTGAAGCGCCCGAACAGACAGCCTTCTCAGACAGCAGTGAATACCAATGGCTTGAGGCAGTGGTTCTCAACCTTTTTTTCCACCGGGCCGCACTATGGTCCAAGTCAAGTCTCACGGGCCGCACGCATGTCATTTACATATTACGTCATCGATACAAAACAACCAGATTTAGAATATTATTTATAGCGTAAATATATGATATCCAAACGATTACATTTATTTAAATAAATAATTCTAGTCACCAATAATAAACACATGATGCTGTCGGATCAATTTTGTGAAATTCTGCTCGAAATGAGTAACAGCACAATGAAGTTGCGATTGTAAAGTTGCAGTCGTGTAAGACACACACGAAAGTGTTAATTGACACGCGACTTTGCAGAACGTGTACGTTCACAAATGTAGCCTATGTTGATCCAAATATGGAAAGAATTTTTCGAATTTAATAATCTGAAGTTCTCTCCAGAGATGTTTTGCCACATTATGTAATAAGGATGATTGCTGCATATAAGTTTATGGGTTTTATTTTTTGCCTGAACATTTTCAAGTGGGAGTCTGGGCAAACCGAAAAGTCCAGCACTCTCTTCACCGCTGATGCTGAGACTATCTTGTTTGAATGCGTTTCTTCGCTGGCATTTCCACATTTCGTTTTCTCCCTTAACAATTTGTCCATTTTGATGCTCAATTTTTACAGAATAAATGGCTGCTGATGACTATTTGCATTGAATTCTGCCAAAGTGCGCGCTTGTAAGTGTTCGTTAAATGCGTAAGATTAATTACATTAATTCATTAATTAATTAATATAGGTCAGCATGTCTGAAAATAATATCCGAAAAAACAAAATGATTTACATAACAAAAACATTAGCTTATATTTGTTTAGTACATTTTAAATGGATGTAAAAACTAAAACTAATTGTAACACTGAAAGTTAATTTGTAATTATGTTCAACACATAAGACTGTAACATCCAGCATGGTGGGCCGCATTCGTGACGGGCCGCGGGGTTGAGAACCGCTGAGAGAGTTCCCCGTAAGGACAGTCAGTTGTTTTTGTGAACGTGAACGTAAACAGTAAAATAAAATATCAAATGTACATCAATATAACAGATACATGCATTTCTTATTCTAATCAAAAATAATTTGCTGTTTTAATAGCTTTAATTGATATTTGTGTTTATGTTCATTTAATAAAAGTAATTTGGTGTGAATGTGTGAATACAATAATAGGGCGGGGGGGGGGGGGGGGGGGTTGTGTTGGGGGGGCGCGAGTTAAATTATACAAACTTGGGGGGGCGCATGTCCTAAAAGGTTGAAAACCCCTGCTCTACTGTACAGTACATAGAGACCAAAGACGCATTTACCACTTTCCTATTTCTGATATTTTATCCCTGCTTGACACTATTTCTTGGATGCACTTCTAAATAAAGCCCCTCATGAAATAAAATACATTACCTTCAAAAATTTAAAATAATTCACATTTTCACTTATAGCAGGTGATGTCCAAGAGTCCCAAGAGTTCTTTTTTATATATATTTTTAATTATATAAATATAATTATAATGGAAAATATTTTTTATTAGTATTTATTCAGT
The DNA here is from genome assembly GCA_027422405.1 of Ptychobarbus kaznakovi. Lineage (NCBI taxonomy): Eukaryota > Metazoa > Chordata > Actinopteri > Cypriniformes > Cyprinidae > Ptychobarbus > Ptychobarbus kaznakovi. The sequence goes on from CM049805.1 coordinate 16,952,440, forward strand.
TTAATTAAACATATGCATGCACATTTTGAGTAGTATCTTTTTATCAGTATTCTGTTATGTGATATGTTAACTGTACTTATCATGCTAGCACATTAACACCTTGCTGCAGTTCCGTTGACCATCTGTGAGATTTTCACAGAGTAATGTTTGAATTCAGTGAGCATGAAAATAGATGAATATTTAAAGACAATTGTATGACCTTGCCTCCTTCGTGTATGTGTGCCGCCAATGCTGTACACATAAAAAAAAAAGATGTCTAGCTTTGTAACATGTTGGATGGATAATTTTTTTGATGCTTCACCTGGGTTTATTTTGCCCAATATTTAATTAATATTTTATTGCTGATGTAGACTTAGGAGTTTTACAATATTTTTGAAAGAAGCCCTTTATGCTCACCAAAGCTGCATTTATTTGATAAAAAATAAACAAACAATTATATATGAAATATTAAAATAAATATTTAAAAATACAGTTTTAATACAGTAATGCATTTAAAAGTGTAATTAATTCCTGTGACGGCAAAGCTGAATTTTCAGTAGTCATGTCCCCAGTCTTCATTGTCACATGACCCCTCCTTCAAAATCGAATAATCTAATCTAATATTCTGATTTGGTGCTCAAGAAAAATTCATCATTATTATAAATGTTGAAAAACAGTTTGGACTGCTTCATATATGGTGTAAAAAGTGATAAAAAAATCTGCACATCAAACAAAATTTTAATTTCACACAACTGACAAAATATACTATAGCCTGAATCACTCAAAGTCGCTTTGGATAAAAGCGTCTGCTAAATGCCTAAATGTAATTTAATGATCATTGAAAAATAGTATTTACTGAAATTATGTTATAATGTGACACAGAACAGCACTTTATAGTTGTTTCAGTAAAATACTATTTTTCAATTGATCTTGAACCTTGTTTGGTGTGCAGATTTCGTTTTGTGTTTGTTTTCATTAATTATACGAGAGACATAAAATTAGCAATTATAATATTTTTCTTGTCACACTGACAAAAATGTGAATGTAAATGCCACGAGTGACCAATCAGAATCATTATTCTACCAACGTATTACAAGCAATGTAGTGTGCTGTTGTATACTGGTTATGTGATTCTCTCAGTCACTCATCAAATTTGTAAAAAATGTATTAAACTCACCAGGGCACAGTACATCTCAGTGGTCTCCGCAGGTAATATTGGGTGGGTCCAGAGACACAGTCGGTATTTGGTCATATCAGTGGCCTCAGGCTGGCAGGCCATGTAGTGCCAGGCCAGGTGGTCCCTCTGCAAAACCTGGGACTTACAAACATCATAGTGCCCCCATGAGGCCGGGTAATGCTGTGTGGCATGACACCAACTCACCCACAGGGCCTGTAGTACAAACCCTAGCAGTAAGTACATGGTTGCACCTTTCTTCTGATGCCTCATTAAAATGGAGTCTGATAGATAAAAGCAGGCAGAGGACGATGAGGCAGACTGCCTCTGTGGTAACACTGAACTTTAAAGTGGAAAAAGGGCTGGCATCTGTACCAGTTTTGACTCAGATTCCTTAGGCCGCTCTAATTTAACTAATTTGTTTATTTTTGTCTGATTGTGTTGCAGGGGTGTTTTGAACGTGTTTTGACCAATTTGCGGTAAGCATGGGTCACCAGTGTGAAAAATTTATATTAATTCCTTCTTGAGGCCATTAGTGGAGGCCATTGCAGATCATCCGCCTGTCCATCGCTGTTTCCCGTATGCTCTCTGCAGTCTGTGGGGATAAGAACAAAAGAAGAGGAAAACAAGAATGTGTCAGCGGAGGAGCTTTCAGGACTGGTGTTGTGCGAATAACGAGGAGCCCGGTGAAAAAGGTGAGGAGGTGCAGGTCAAGTGTTTTCTATAGCTGAGACAGACTTTATAGAGAAATATCCTAAAAATACCTGCTTATTACGGAAGACAAATAGCCAAACATCCCTGTAGGCACAAACAGGCCGTGTAAGTCTGCACATCTTTCCACAATGCAACCCTCAAATGTCTCTCAGCAATTTGAGATTTCAAGGATTCTGTTCTAGTGTGAGTCAAGCAGTGGTGGAAAGAGGACAATATTTTTTCTAGATGTAGAAATTATGCATACTTTATATTTCATAGACCTTTTAATGTCAGAGACAGATGTCCTTATTACTAGTGCTACACTGCAAACAATATTTTGTCAGGTGGCCTAAAATGGGCTTCATGTGATAACATAAAAGTAATTGGTTTTATTAAGTAAAAATATTTAATTGGATCCATTTAATATGACTGAATAAACCAGGCCACAGCAGTTTACAGTAAATGAAAGTCGTTTTAAGGTCAAGTCAGGTTGAAAAAGCTGTCGGGCTAGTTCACTTAAAAAAAATTTCTGTCATAATTTACTCACCCTCGTGACCAGGGACTGCCAAGATCCAAATGTGACAAAAAAAGCATCATAAAAGTTTCCATCAAAGTGGTCTGTATGATTCAAGCACTGTATTTAAGTCTTCTGAAGTCATCAAGAGCTTTGTGTCAGGAACTGAAGAGAAGGTAAGTAGGTTTTCATAAAATATCCCATCTATCATAGCTCTCAAATCTCTCTCTTCCTTTTTCAAAATATCACATATTAAATATGGTACATTGAGATAATTTACAACACATAAGAAACAACGACCTTTGGCATTGTTGGCATCAAACCTGGTGTGACAACATTTTAACACACCATATTTGAATATGCATGAACGTTAATGAGATGTGAAAGATGCACTTGGGGAACAGATTATCAATTAATAATGTTTTTTAATACATTTTTGGATTTTCCTTTTCCTAATGCAAAACTATCATATGGTTTCAGAAAACTTAGAATATATAATGTACAATAAGGCCTGATCACATCAAGAATAGCTACATATAACTATAAAGTAAACTGTTCTAATTCTATGAAATACTGAAGTCCACACACAAATACAATGATAAAGATACAGGAAAATGATATCACTGGAATTGCTTGTAGAGCTATTTTTCTAGCTGATGAATATAAAAAACATTGACAGCTGATTAGAATCCATCCTGCTTTAAAGAGTATTTAAACTGGCCATTGACATATCTGCAATGCACACTTATAATAAACAGAACATTATCGTCCATTGGTATGGATGCTTATATTGTTCATTGTTATTTTTCTTGGTCTTCTTTTATGGTGTTTTTCACATTTTGGCTTTAAAGTCCCTTGTCATCATTCACTTTAATTATATGGAAAAGAGCAGTATGAACATACTGCTAAATGTTTCCTTTTGTGTTCCACATACAGTAAGTCATTTAGAGTAACATTTCCACTTTTTTTACAGTGTATCAGTAACTATCAATCAAACGAAATCATGCACACACATTGGCCATACAATAAAAAAAAAAACAGGTTTCTGAATCCTCAATCATATCCATCAAAATAAGGAATCCTTGATGTTGGGGCATGATTGGTTGACTTGATTAGTCCGTGTCCCCTCAAATAGGGGGACGAGCCATGATAATAGAGACAGAGCAGCCTCTAAATGTGCTTTGTCAATCATGCTGACGTCTAACAAGGAGCCAATTACCACTTTCAGCCCCTGGCACGGGGCAGGATGTGATTAATAAGACATTACTGTAAAGCCGTCAGCATCATGGGTTTCATAAAAAAATGTCAGTAATAGGACTGAAATAGTGGTTGCTCTAAGCACAAGAACAGACGATAAGTTAAACGGCAGTCATGGATAGAGGGATAGATAAGGTGCGGTCCGAATATCACGCAAGTGTTTTATCACACTCCTAATCCAGATAAAGCTTCAGACTCCCAGTCCTGTGATTGGGTTACAGTAGAGATGGGGGAGAGACTTTTTTTCCATGCACTTCACACTAGGAATTTGAGAAGTGTGAGCTTATCAGGCTTGCATTAGAGAGGAAACTAATACATCAGAGAAAGATAACAGAGGAACGAGAGTTTCCTGGAATTTTCTAGAGATGAATGGAGACTGTGCAAGCGCCAGCTCATCACAATCAAAAGGAGGGTCTTTCCAAAATCGGTCAGAAGTGGCTTCCTCGCCACCTTGTATTGAGATTCATATGTAAAAACATTATTTCTTACAAACACTGCCCTGTCTTTATATCATTGTCAACAGGGATGTAATATGTATCGGTACCATTTTGGTTATTGCCAAATATATATATATATATATATATATATATATATATATATACAGTGCTCAGCGTAAATGAGTACACCCCCTTTGAAAAGTAAAATTTTAAACAATATCTCAATGAACACAAAAACCATTTCAAAATGTTGACAAGACTAAGTTTAATATAACATCTGTTTAACTATAACATAAAGTAAGGTTAATAATATAACTTAGATTACACATTTTTCAGTTTACTCAAATTAGGGTGATGCAAAAATGAGTACACAAACCCACAACAAAAACTACTAAATCTAGTACTTTGTATGGCCTCCATGATTTCAATGACAGCACCAAGTCTTCTAGGCATGGAATGAACAAGTTGGCGACATTTTGCCAGATCTATCTTTTTCCATTCTTCAAGAATGACCTCTTTTAGAGATTGGATGCTGGATGGAGATGGATGCTCAACTTGTCTCTTCAGAATTCCCCATAGGTGTTCGATTGGGTTCAGATCAGGAGACATACTTGGCCACTGAATCACTTTCACCCTGTTCTTCTTCAGAAATCCAACAGTGGCCTTAGATGTGTGTTTAGGATCATTGTCATTTGGAAAAGTGCACGACAACCAAGGGCACGGAGTGATGGTAGCATCTTCTCTTTCAGTATAGAGCAGTACATTTGTGAATTCATGATGCCATCAATGAAATGCAGCTCCCCGACACCAGCAGCACTCATGCAGCCCACATAAGGACACTGCCACCACCATTTTCACTGTAGGCACCATGCATTTTTCTTTGTATTCCTCACCTTTGCGACGCCATACAGTTTTGAAGCCATCAGTTCCAAAAACATTATCTTGGTCTCATCACTCCAGAGTATAGAGTCCAGTAGTCTTCATCTTTGTCAGCATGGGCCCTGGCAAACTCTAGGCGGGCTTTTTTGTGCCTGGGCTTTAGGAGAGGCCTCTTTCGTGGACGGCACCCATGCATGCCATTCCTCTGCAGTGTACGCCGTATTGTGTCACGGGAAATAGTCCCCCCCAGTTTGGCTTTCTACTTCTTTAGATAACTGCAGTGAACTTGCATGTCGATTTTCTTCAACCCTTCTCATCAGAAGACGATATAATTATTTTCTATCTTAGGTCTTGTGACATTTCTCTTCCATGTGGTGCCATTGCTGACAGCATGAAATGGAAGGGTTTTCTTTAAGTAACACCCTTTTATAGTCAACTGTCACTGTGTAATGAATAATTAGACTCACCTGTGGTTCAATTCTTGTTAAATTAACATTTGTAGTCAAAAATTTAGCTTTGCTCCAGATACTTTCAGTGGGGTGTACTCATTTTTGCATCACCCTAATTTGAGTAAAACTGAAAATGTTGTTCTCTAAGTTATATTATTAACCTTACTTTCATGTTATAAGTTAAACAGATGTTATATAAAACTTAGTCTTGTCAACATTTTGGAAAATGTTTTTGTGTTCATTGAGATATTGTTTAAAATGTTACTTTTCAAAGGGGTGTACTCATTTACGCTGAGCACTGTATATATATATATATATATATATATATATATATATATATATATATATTTATTATCGGTATTTAATCTTTAGCAGATCTCCATATCTATTTTTTATACACTCTAATATATGTATCAAGTAATCAAGGAACTTTGCTGCCATACCATGGGTGCAGCTTGTGCAATGATATTACGCAGCACCTGGAAGTAGTCCCCAGCTATATCATAACTAGTTACTTAGCTGGGGACTAATTTCAGGCGCTGCGTCGTATCATTGTGCTTGCTGCACCCTGATTATTATGCCGGAATAAGAGTATAGTTCCTAGTCATATCGGCCAAAAAATCGCAACTTTTAATTTTCCGTCAGTCTTAGTACACGATGCAACTACAGAAGAGTCAAGTTTTAAATAGGAAATATATCTAAACTCTTTGGTCATTTTTGAGCGAGATGCTAACGGTCTAATCATAATCAATGATCTATGCTAAGCTACGCTAAAAGTCCTGGACCTCCAGACCTGGAGATCGGCTGAATGGATTCGAAAACGGTAAAACTGTTTTACTCTTGGGAAGATGGAAAATGAGCCTATTTTCAAAAAAGTGTAGTGTTCCTTTAATTATATTGTTGTGATGCTTAAATTCACTTGTTGCCTCTATTTTTAAATTATTAAATTATAAATTTTTTAAATAGGGCAGAATTGTCCATTTGTCAGTAATCTGGCATAACATCAAAATAAATACACTTAATAAAACAAATTCGTTCTATAAACAATGTTATTTTTTATTTTTATGTATATATATTAGGGCAGTCAATCGATTAAAATATTTAATCACGATTATTCGGATGATTGTCATGAGTTTTTATTTGTTCTAAATGTACCTTAAATTAATACTTTTAAAGTTTTTAATACTCTAATCAACATGGGCATGGACAAATATGGATGCTTTATGCAAATTTATTTTATTATTATTGAAACCATAGTCAACATAGAGCATGAAGAGTAGACATGTTTCAAAAGGTCATGATGCTTTTCAAAGAACATTTTCATGTCTATTAGACTCATGATCAAAGAAATACCAGGTTCACATTACTTCTTTGCATCTGAGCAATTTACTGACACAAACTGTTTTACATTTTTGCACACAGGACAGCTCACTTCTCTGACATGCAAAATGTGCATTTAATTATTATTATTACATTTTATTCCCTCTCTGTGCCCACATACTGTATTTGATGCAGCTAAATTCTCAATAAAACTGTTTTCATTGGTATAATTGACTGTTTCTGTTTGGAGACAACGGGATGAATATGAAAAGTGATTGAAACGCGACCCATTAAGACTAGGCTACATAACCAACTCTCACTTCCAAGATGTTAATCTGCACAAAAATCCTTATAATCGAGCCGTCGTCTGAAGAAATCAAATACACATAAGATAATGACCAATAGCTGTGCTGTGATTTTGGCTATACTTGCATGTCAAATTAGAGAAGCAAGCAACAAATTATCTGTGTTAACTGAATTAAAGCGCTGCTCTTCTCTGCCATGGCGCTGAACAGAAACTGAGCGCAGCAAGACGCAGAGAGCAAGAGAGAGCGAGATTGTGTGCGTGCACTGTGAAAGCATGACCTCGCGCTCGGGGCAAGTACCAGCGGTCTCAGGAACTAAATAAGGTTCAGGTGCTTTTTAAGGGAAACAAGTCACTAAAGGCACTGTGCATCTCCATTTCTCCAACTACGGGTTGGGCCACGGGTCAAACAGAAAATACACGCTGCTTAATCGCGCATGAATAAAATTGTGCCGTTAAAATGAATTTGCGTTAACGCGTTATTAACGTTAACTTTGACAGCCCTAATATATATATATATAATAATATACACACAGACTGAAGTAGTTTAAGTCTTTGGTTCTTTTAATTGTGATGATTTTGGCTCATATTTAACAAAAACCCATCAATTCGTTGTCTCAACAAATTAGAATACTTCATAAGACCAATAAAAAAAAATTTTTAGTGAATTGTGGCCTTCTGGAAAGTATGTTAATTACTGTATATGTACTCAATACATTTTGTGTGCCTTAGTCTGGCCACAATAAAAGGCCACTTTAAAATGTGCAGTTTTACTGTATTGGGGGGGGGGTCCGGGAACCGAAAACCAGTCAGTATCTGGTGTGACCACCATTTGCCTCACGCAGTGCAACACATCTCCTTCGCATAGAGTTGATCAGGTTGTTGGTGGTAGCCTGTGGAATGATGGTCCACACCTCTTCAATGGCTGTGCACCTGTGTTCGTTGTCCATAACATACGCCTGCCCATACATAACCCCACCACCAGCATGGGCCACTCAATCCACAACGTTGACATCAGGAAACCGCTCACCCACACGACGCCATACACGCTGTCTGCCATCTGCCCTGTACAGTGAAAACCGGGATTCATCCGTGAAGAGAACACCCTCCAAAGTGCCAGAAGCCCATCGAATGTGAGCTTTTGCCCACTCAAGTCGGTTACGACGACAAACTGCAGTCAGGTCGAGACCCCGATGAGGACAACGAGCATGCAGATGAGCTTCCCTGAGACGGTTTATAACAGTTTGTGCAGAAATGATTTGGCTATGCAAACCCGTTGTTGCAGCAGCTGTTCTGGGTGCTGGTCTCAGACGATCTTGGAGGTGAAGATGCTGGATGTGGAGGTCCTGGCTGGTGTGTTACAAGTGGGCTGCGCGTTGTGAGGCCGTTGGATTACTGTCAAATTCTCTGAAATGCCTTTGGAATGGATCCTGATGCTAATGGTAAATAATGAAAATTCAATTCAGGGACAACAGCTCTGGTGGACATTCCTGCAGTTCAGCAAGCCAATTGCACCTAACCTCAAAAATTGCGACATATGTGGCATTGTGCTGTGTGATAAAACTGCACATTTTAGAGTGCCTTTTATGTGCCAGCCTAAGGCACACCTGTGCAATAATCATGCTGTCTAATCAGCATCTTGATATGCCACACCTGTGAGGTGGATGGATTATCTCGTAAAGGAGAAATGCTCACTAACACAGATTTAGACAGATTTGTTAAAATATTTGCGAGAAAATGGCCTTTGTGTACAAGAAAAAGTCTCAGATCTTTGAGTTCAGCTAATGAAAAATGGGGCCAAAACAAAAGTGTTGCGTTTATAATTTGTTCAGTGTATATATATATATCATATATATATATATATATATATATTACACAGGCCACAATAGGCGTTAACACACACGTTAACAGTGACACTCTATGGCGATAAAAACAAAAAACCCACACATCTAACACTCAAACTTGGGTTGGAGTGGGTCTATACTAACAACTATGAGTAATATCACCTGATTATTTTTACGCGATTGTATACATAAAAGAATTGCACTGTAGGGTGAAAACGAGTCTTCGTACCTATAGGCTCTCAAAAAAATGGACAGATTATTAACGGCTGGACTGTATGAGTAATACACTCGGGCAGGACATCCCAAACCTCACACTAATCATTCATCAACCTCAAATATGGCTCTTTCAACTGAAAGATTTTATAGCAAACTTTACATGGCATTTTGATATGTGTTAGCCTAGTAATGTGCGCTAGTTAATGTTTGTTTTTTGGGTTGGAACGCGTTTGCTACAGGACAGGCTCCGGTGCCGGTCACTTGGCTCTTAAATCTCCCGTAATTTTGGTCATACAGATAAAAGTCACCTAATACCAACAATCGAATCTGTAAAGACCACTACGTTTATTTGTGCCCTTCACTAACAAAGAAACTTGCGCTGTTAAGCAAACAATGCGCATTTAGGTCTCAATGTGAACTTGAGCGAGAAACTTCGAACTCGTAACATATCTACCAATCAGTACATAGAAAAATTTCTATAAGAGTGAAATGTCAAAAAAAAAATAGAAGACGTGTGTGTTGCAAGATGATTTACATTTGAAAGATTAATCTGTGCACCATTGTGCAACAGTAAAATGGTGTTCCAGACAATCTTGGACCAAAAACGACATTGTTGGTTTTTGGTTCAAGTAATAAGGTGGGCACCTGTGATCTGTACTGTAATTTTACTGTAATTGACAGTTATCGCTGAAAAAAAACATTCAACCCAACAAACACGGGGAGTGGAGGGAATGATCCATTCGTCCGAGTGCTGAACGGGACTTAAATGGCCCATTTTTCGTGGGATTGGGGACTGAAGAGATTAAAGTTTTTGATGGCATTTTGGAAACAGGAATGAGCCCCTGGTCTAATGCGCCACCTGGCTTGAGAACCCGTTTCTCAAAGACTTACTCAGTCACCATTTGGATAGCTCAATCATATTTCTGAATGCCCTAGGCAGACTTCTCATGAAAAGTTTTAATCTAGATTAATCTACGATTAATTCCAAGGATTAATCTAGTATAAATCCTAGTTCAGTGTAAAATATTAATCGATGCCCACCTCAACGTAACATCACACACATACAATGTAATCCACACAACACACAAACACACACACACACACAGCCACCACACACCACACACACACACACACACACACACACCACACAACACCACACACACACCACACACACACACACACTCACACACACACACAACACACACACACACCACACACACACACAACAAATACAATATATAATATATATAATTATAGAATATCTAATAAATATATATATATATATATATATATATATAGCCATGGCCAGGATAATGCACACTTGGTAATTATGATCAAAGAAGGCTGTGAAAATTAATATGAATTGTTAATATTTTTTTTTTAAATCACAAAAATCTAACCTTTCATTGATAATAAAAAAAAAACTATGAAAATGGGGGGGGGGTGTATCATTATGAAATCTATTTTTTTTCTCTTATACACATAGTTTTTCTCTTACACACATACTCCATTTGCCAGTTTAACCAGCTCAAAATTGTCTCTTATAATGCCTGATGAGGTTAAGTACACATGACAAGAGATCAGCGAGACTAATCCTTCAATCCAGAATCCCTCCAGACCCTTTAGAATTCCCAGCTCCATGTTGGTGCCTCCCTCTTCAGTTCACCCAACTCATTAATACAGGTTCAGGCCAGAGGACCTGGATGGTCATAGCAGAAGCGTGGCATAGCATAACTAATTTTTGTGTTTGTTTTGAGGTTTGTGTTTGGATTATTGTATGGTTGTAAGATCCAAACATGGCCCATTATAAGATTTCTAACAGAGTCAGTCACTTATAGATTTTTATCTGTTGGTATTTGATAGAGTCCATGATGCCATGTGTCTAAACAATATTCCCGGACCTCTAGCAGAAATTATAGCCCACAACATCAAAAATACAGCAGTATATTTTTTAATTGTATACATGGGGTACTTTTAATCCTGTGTTTCACCAAAACCATATTTTAACAGTGTTTGACTGTTAAATATATATTTTTTGTTCTCACCTGACATAGAAGCCAGTCCAATTTGAAGTTACAGTTTGTGTCTGATAACTGAATATGCTGGAGTTTGTTTTTGGATGAGCTAGAGAATTGTCCCAAAAAACATGTGAGATGTAGGTGCTGTTTGACATTTTTTTAAAGGTTTTCTGACCCCGAGACTCAAGTATTTTCTGCAATTCTCCAGCTGTGGTCCTTGGAGTCTTTATCCACTCAAACTCTCCTTCTCACCATGCATTAGGACGAATATAGACACACGACCTCTTCCAGGCAGTTTCGTAACATTTTATGCTGATTGGAAATTCTTTATTATTGCCCTGATGTGGAAATGGGAATTTTTCTTAAAGCCACTTCACTAATTTTGAAGCTCAATTATCTTTTGCTGTACAAAAGACCGTTGCTTTCGCATTGCTTTGTTACAATTTGTATTGTTAAAAGCGCTATAAAAATAAAGGGTGACTTGACTTGTATCGTCAGAACATAATATTTTAGTTTTTTCATTTGATGATGATTTAAGGAATTCAGGCTTTTTTCCCCTCCTATTTATATTTCTGTGAAACAGGAAGCCATGGCTGGATAATTTCATGTTCATAATCACCCTGGAGTGCTCAAAAATTGTGAATATGAATGGGAATATACTTAGACATATTTTACTCATAAAATTTCTAGGGGTGGCAATAATTTTGTCCAACGTGTTCTTTAGAAAAAACATTTATTTCATAATGATATTACCCCATTTTAAATTCTTATTTTCCAAAGAAAGGTTAGATTTTTGTGAAAAAAAAAAAAAAAAAAAGATTGACAATGCAGATTCTTTTTCACAGCCTTCTTTATCATATTTTCAGGGTACCGATATTTTTGGACTGTATATAATATATATGTGTGTGTGTGTGTGATATATATATATAATATGTATAACCAGTGCATCCAATAACTTAGAAAATGTCTGAAAAGTTCAGTTAATTCAAATTGTGAATTGTGTATTAAATAATTTAATGCACACAGAAACTGAAGTGGTTTAAGTCTTTGTTATTTTAATTGTGATGATTTTGGCTCACATTTAACAAAAACCCACAAATTCCCTGCAAATCAGAATAATGGTGATACATGCCATTAAGCTAATCAACTCAAACCACTTGCAAAGTTGTGTGCATTGAATTTATTTAATACACACAGTTTCAAAATTTAGTTGAATTACTGAAATAAATGACTTTTCCACGACATTTAATTTATTGAGATGCACCTGTATAAATCTGCTTATTATTTTGAAGCTAAGCATATCTCAAAATGAATATCCATCTTTCATAATTTCAGTTATGTTGCTGATGCCTAAATTCACTAAATTCACAATTGGTTTTTCACAAAAATAGTATAGAATTGGCTATTTGTCATTTATCAGCCATAACATCAAAACAATCATTGCCAGAACTGAAATGCCAGTACATCCTAAATCTCAAAGGAATAATTCACCCAATAAGGAACTTTCATAATTCATTGATGATGAAACCTCAAGTTCCAAACCCATTTGACTTTCCTTCTTCCGTGGACCACAGAAGGATAAATTAGATGCTCTGTTGAGGTAAATATTTTAAGCGAATAACTACTAAAATTCCATTTAGTTCATGAGTTCTGTGAAGTACTTTTATGATACTTTTATCGTTCTTTTATGTCTTTTTTCCTTGAACACTAAAGTCATCATTCATTTTAATTGCATCAAAAAGATGAACCACTACATTCCTCCAAAAAAAGTGTTTATTCCACAGAAGAAATAATGCAGGTTTGGAAAGATAAGAGTGAACAAATGACAATCAAACTATCCCTTTAAAAGGGGGAAATTCCATTTGAAAGATTCTCATATTTCTCTGCTGCACAGAGAACATCAATTTTTTTGTACGTTGATGCTTGAATCTAATAGTAGAAAAATAAGAGATTTTGCTATGACAAAAGGACCATGAATGTTTTACTAGTGTCCCATATGTTCAGGTAAAAAAAGTGTAGCAGTGGCTTGGGTATATTTATTTTAATCGCCCTGCTTTTTTTTTTTCCCTGCAAGGCACATGGCTTGCGTTGGTTACAGCCTCTCAGGTACCCTGTACAACCGTTGTGAATACTTCTATTTATTCAATGGTCTGTCTACTAACCTTGTTGTCCCTCACAGTATCAATGCTTCTGACATCCCTTGATCATTCCTACTGTTTCCCTTAACCCCCTCTGCACTGTTCTCTTCCTCTCAAACACACACTACCACATGCTTTACATGGTAGCTTTGTGCGCAATGGGACTGGAGCTGTTCAGGTGCTGAAATTGAAACAAGCTCTAACAGCTTTGCACCCTGTAATCTTTTTTAAGGTTGTGAAGCTTTGTTTTCTGTCAGTTTCTGAACTGACAGATTAGCATCAGCTGTGGTGTTAATGATGTCAGTAAGAAAAAGAAGAATCAAGCATATCTGCACTCTTAAAAATAAAGCATCACAAAGGCGGGTTTCACAGCCATGCCATGAAGAACCATTTTAGATTCCCAAAAGAACCTTTCAATGAAAAGTATGTAAAATAACCATTATTATTATGAATAACATTTTTACAATTTTAATAATAGAACCCTTTCGACTGCAAAGAACCTTTAGTGCAAGGGCAAATTTCTGTAGATGTTTATCACTGAACCATATATGCCAATAAAGAACCTTTATTTTTAAGAGTGTACATTTCAATTCTAAATCTCTTATATGTAAAGCAAGCTGCTAAACTTTACAGGGAAGCTTCACACATCTAAAAGTGCTTGGCATGTTCTTCCAAACATGTAAGGATATATCAATATTTCCATGAGTAATGCCAATCAGTCCGTCGCTTGCATTACATTGGACCATATTCACCACATACCAGAGGAGCATGCATCATTAAATGCCTCTTTCCTGAAAGGTTTGCATGCTCTGACACACACAAAGTGAAACTCTCATTCCCATACTGATGTACAACCACACCACTGAGATCAACAAAGAGTCACCTTCTTCCAGTTACCTCCATTGAAGTAACACAACTGTGTTGAGCTCCATTTAAGAGGGAAACAAATGCCAATTAATGAATAATCATTAAGGGACTGAAAGGTGATCTAGCTGTAATCTTTCCTTATTATATTTTTAAATGAAAACTTCCTATATGACATTCATGATTAATGGAGTCTCTTATTATTAAAAATAGAGTTTTTTCAATGTGCTTTGCTAGGCTGAGTAAAGATCTTTCTTATCATTTGCTGTATAGGCTTCTTGAGCTGAATAGGCTGTAATGTATGGTTCTTTAAAGATTAATTTAAACATTTAATTAAGGTTCTTCAGTACAGTAGTTTCTGAGTTCTTAAAAACACCTAAATATTGATAATTTAGATAACTACAGATAAAAAGGGGCTTTTTAAATTATTATCCTGATGCAGCAAACCATTAATGTTTTTTTTTTGCTTCTAATGAAACCTTATTTTAAGAGTATGAACGATAAAAAGCAACATGGTAATATTCTTTAACTACAAAGCATTAGACACTTTCTTCTGGAGACAAAACACTGTTGATCTGCAATGTCTTTACCAAACCGCACCTGAAAAGCTCGTGCGCAAGAGGAGTGGAAAGGTAATGAAATAATATGAGATTGTGATCAAGTTATGCGAATTACAAGCTGAAAGTGCGATATGCATAACTTTAAAACAGAAATAAAAATAATTACTATAAGAACAAGTAAACTGTGCAGTTAGAGGGAATATAGTTCTACATTTGATAAAGCCATTGATCGATTAATAGACAAATTGGAGGTGTCGGAAATAATTAATTAGACAGGAAAAAAAACAAAAAACACAGAACGATCTCTTATTTAGAAACACGGGTCATATATACAGAACGTTGAGTATTTAGACCTGCCTCATTTGATTTCTTCCAGATATGCTGAGAAAATACCTGTACATGGATGGTGATTAGACTCTTTTTGCAACATGCGAGCGACACAAATAACCCACCTTGACAGTTTTCCAGACAGAAAACATCCAGTAAATGAATCCGGTCTTTACTGATCAGATCATGTCCCAGGAATGTTACTCCACAGCAAATGAGTGAAAGCAGTGCACAGGTTCTCCTACACGTCTGTCAAATGTTCATCGCCCAGCTGAACATACTTTACTGATAAGAACTCCAGGCTTTGTCAATAAAAGTAATTGTAATGACACTCAGTCCATAAAATGCGAGTTATTACGGCCAGACCTTCAGCTAAATGCAGTTGCTCCCAGCGCTTACCTATCCTGCCCGCGAGAGAACAACTAACCTGCTGGAAGCGATCATCTCCAAATGTAAGTTTGAGGGAATGAAGCGTATTCAAGCCGCGCACTTGAGCTCTCCGCTGGGTCCTAAAGGACACTCAGCCGCGAGAACATTTGGACATCTGCTTAAACAGGTTAACATTTCAGATATTTATACATCATACAGGCCGCCTCAAGACCTAGTGAGCTGCATACCTAGACAACATTTTGTCCATTATGGGAACCACTGTTAAGTTCTATAGTAGGCTGTCTTAGAAAAAACAAATAAATAAATACAAAATCAAAGCCTATATTGATTTTGTTGAACATATGCAGTAAAATAGCCAGTACGAATAATTTTAATAGTCATTTATTTAATAAATAGCAAATCGTAAAAAAATAGGCTATATATTTTCAAACACGCATTCGCGTGAATATTTTTATTTTATAAAGTGACAGGAAAGTCACTTACATAAAGCTGTTATTTTTTAATAGTAATTGACGGTTACTGACCTTTCCGATCTCTTATAGAAATAACTAAATAAGTTTTGTTTTCCGAAGATCAGGCCCATTAGTCTCCTTCCTCGCGATTGTTTTCAGCAGAGTTCAGCTCGTGCGCGTGTTGAGTGAGCAGCAGTGATTCCACGTGAGCATGTACATCGACTCAAGGATTTAAATGATTACTTACAGACCTTTGTTTTTGTGCAAATTACCTTAAAGTTAGGTTGAAACTTGCATTTCATTTATTGATAAATTTGATATTCAGAGGCTATAGCTACAACAACAAGACTTTAACTGGATTGGGCTATACAATACAACGTTGCAATTAACAGCAGCGTTTTCTCTTCACACTCTCTTCCTTATATTGCAGTTCAGTGCATTATAATCTCAAATTTTTAGATGAAATCATATAGCCACACCACACAAAAAACGAATTTTTCCTCATGTCATAGGCTTCCATTTTGCTTATGCTTTATATTGAATGAAACTGGGGCTGTCAGACTCCAAAAAACGACAAAATGTTCCATTTGAGTCATGCTGGATTCCAAGTCCTTCCAAGCTTTCAAAACTCTCACATTCAAATTTACCTCAAATACCTGTGCCTATCATATGTAAGGCAGTTTTGAATGTACAAGATGTGAAAGCTGTCACATGGCATCAAAAGACTTGGATACAGTGTATAAATTATATGGACATTCATGGTATGTTTCGTCCTTTTTTTTGTGCATGACAGCTCCAGTTCCTATTCACTTTTGTTACATTGAACATCAAAGAATGCACTATTCTTGATGTATCCTAGATAAAAAAAATATGGTTATGTTGCAATGTTGGGATTGCAGCTAGCCTTAGGAAAAATGCACAGTCTGAATTTGATTAATTTGAAAATCTATTTATTTTGCTCAAGGGGAGTAGCTGTTGTACATTTCAGTATGAGCAAACTCAGACTGCTTCATATGAGTTTGCCATCTGTTTAAATGCACATTATTAAAGTTCAGCATTAGATCACATGAGGGTGGAATTGTATTTTGCCATTTTCAGGGTGTGGGCAGTTTCTACACCAAAAAGAATGATTTGCAAAGGGTACTTAAAAGGGTACATCTCCCAAAAATAATGATTTCGTCAAACTTTATTCATCCTTCCATTTTAGCAAAACTGTATGAGATTATTTCCTCTGAATTTTTTTTGTCCATATAATGGAAGTCAGTGGTAACCAAAATGTTCCGGTTGCTAATATTCTGCAAAACATCTTCTGTAGCTGAAGATATACAGAAGAAAGAAAGTCTTAAATGTTAGAAACAACATGAGGGTGAGTAAATTATGACAGAATAGTAATTTTTGGGTGAACTTGCCTTTAAGGAAATGTCAATTGCCTTGAGTGTTTGTGATATTGATAATTATTTATTAAGTTTTCATTATATGATGCTAGAGTGAGTAAATGTGTTTATAAGAGAGTGAGGGAGATCAAACCAATTGTTTTAATGGTTACTTAAAGACAGCGGGTATGTACATTTAAAATAACTGGCTCTAGTGTAAGTGGAGAATGCTTGTAAAGGCTTTATCTTCGCAATACAAATTACTTTAAAATGCGTGTCTTTGCTGAGAGAGATCCTGTGTGATTGCGATCTTGCATGTGACTCAACAAGCACACATTGTTATTGATTACCTAAGCCATTTATATGCAACAAAGCCCTATAAACCCATTAAAAAGTTGCAAGGCAATTTCCATTCTGATGAAGGGGATTTCGCAGCAGCCAAGTCCTGAATGGCTATTAACATTTGACTGAAGCACACAACTTGGTGAGGTTAGAAGGTGCAGCCTTTGCTTCCAGTCAGCGTTGTGCTGTACTTGACATTTCTATTAAATCTTTGATCACTGAATTAGCTTAACCACTACACTAGCTACCGGTCAGCCACATGAGCTCAAGCCCTGCATTTGTGTGGTTTGCTTCGATTGGATCAATAACGGGCTCTATGGATGCTGTCAGCATCAGAGGTTTGCTGCTTACCATCTTTATTTTCTGATAGCGAGTCTCTTTAGATTTATTCCAACTGGATTACTAAGCGACAAGTTTAGCGTGATGTTTGGTTGATTGTGTGGTTGTTTTGTTGACTTGTGCATGCATCACTTACCATAATTCCCTATTCTTGGCCTGACACCTGTTATGGAGGACTGGAAAGTTTTGAGTCCTGTTCGAATGTTGGGTCTATTGGTTGCTTCAAAGAGAAGCCCACCTGCCATGGCTTTTATCAGTTACAACCTCCCACACAATGTAAGCAACACAGAGTTCAGTTGAGACACCTGGGAGCTGAATTGTTTTTGTTGCTTCGCTATGAAAAAGACCTTAAAACTTCATCAAAATACATCACCGTATCAAACAACGCAGAACACTACTGTGCCACTGTTCCCTTCCCTAGCAACTGTCTTTATTTCAGTGACTTATGCTGTCAGTTATATTATGTAGGGGTAGTGTATAAGGATTCCTCATGTGTCCTTTCAGTAGGGCACTGGAGGGATGCAGTCTGATTATGGACCCTTTTCACAAGACTGTGATGACGCTGTGATTTAACGGTCATCAGCATCGTAAAGCCTCAAAAGTTTTTCATATTTGTTTTTTCTTAAAAATGTATGTACATTTATAACACTATTCTTTGTATTATATTACCTTTGCATCAAATAAAAAAAAAATAGTTAACGCTAATGCAGCGTCTATGGATGGTAAATTTGACATCGTTTGCTCTTCTAACTGCCGCATCAGTCTTTCTCATTTTTTTTTTCCCTTTTATTGAAAGTCATTTAAAACACTATCATCAGAGTTTGTATTTTGCTATTGAGCAAATGGGAATGCAAAACATATATTTGTTGTACGCTCCCATTCACTGCTCTTCAAGTTAACCCAACTATGACAACTTCTGCTGCTGAGAAACCCGTAAACGTGAAAAAGGTCCATTGTCTGCCTTTCCTGATATTAAATCTAATTTTTTTTAAAGGTTGTAACAAGGGTCGAATTCTCACCAAACATTAAATGCAAGTAAAATAATCTATCTATCTATCTATCATCAATAATGCAAATCACAGTTCCATAGCTAGTCAAAAACATTTATGGCTGGTGAATTGTTTGCATTGACAGGTGTGGAAGAAAAATGTGCATCCTTGTTTTAACTATGACATACTCAAGAGAAGTGATATGAGGATAAAAGTCTTCTTTTTGTCTTCTTTTTCATGCAGTGTAACTGATCTCGTTTTTAGAGTGGAATCAGAATAAAGCGGTTGTGAGCCATCTGACTCTGTCTGGTGAAGAGCAGGCATCATCCCATCTCTCCATGCAGGCACCTGAGCCATATTGCCTGCTATGATGGATGGCACACATTCATTTTTGATGAGCAGAACATTTTACACTCACATTCCACTAGATCCTTTCATTAGGGACTTGTTTTATGGTAGTAGCATTATATATCATGCTCATGCTCAACTTTAGTTCCATTAGCTCTAAAATGTTCTTTCAGTTAGTTTTCTTCTAGCAAACCCAGGTGTAACTTGAGGTGTTTTTTTTTTTGAGAAGCTTCCTTGAAGCCATTTTCCCACAAGACAAATCTGTGAGGAGTGCTTCCATTTTGCTTCAAGAAAGTTTTAGAGATTTGCCAGTTCTTCATACCTTTTTTCTAGTCCCCCCTCCCGCACGCGCCGTGACAGCAGAGTGATCGGAGCTTTTTTATTTCTGAGATCTCGCAAAGTGATTATCTTTCTACAAACACAGAGCACATGTAGCTTCAAAACGTTTTCTTTCTTCTTTCTTCTAAAAACTATAGTATAAACTGAAAAGTGCAATTTGTTCTTTGAAGAGACCAAATCTCACTCAGATCTCACAGACACTCATCATTTAAATGCCACGAAACAATTGACCTGAATGGGAATACTATAAAATAAACTTGAGTGCTTGAGACAATACAAGCATTATAATAGGTGGAATAAGTGGATTAATCACCAGCGTGAATAATGATGAAGATGCCACAGGGAAGGCTAATTGAAGAGTGCATTTAACGAAAATTTGGGTTTTTGCCATGCTGCACACAGAATGGAAATTCAACAAGCCAATAATATATTTAAACAATGCCCATGTGGGCCGTGAGTTGTGGTTTCATCTCTCTGTGAAAATTTAATCATTGTAGATGTATATGTGATCTTATGGTGTCTGTGATGTAACCAATTAATTGGTTTTCAGTTTCAAAATTAAGTGCAAAAAAGCTAAACTACAGATGTAAATTTTGGGAGATAGTAAGAAAATATGACTAAAATATTGAAATTCTTACGAAGGCTGCCAGTTGTAATTTTCAAAACCAGTAAAGAGAGATACATCATGTAGCTCTCTGGACTTAATAATTACAGGACATGAGATTTTGTAAGACCTGCCCTAGGTCTTGCTGGATCAGTTACATTGCTACAGAATTTAGATTAAATACATTACAGAGAACAACCTGCTTACATGAGATCTAATGATACTTTCATGGTTCTAAAAACCTCCAAAAAAGCATTCATTCATCCTATTTTTATGTGTAAAACAATTTTGTAAGACGGTTGAGGAAAGGCTGAACTGCAATACTACTGACACTAAAGTGTAATTTATTAATTAATCTATTTTGTTCAAAGCTCTATGATGGCTCTGCGATTATGACAGTTTTCTTCCTTAGTTTCATGTTTTAATGGCCTCATTGGTTCACTGTGACCATACATTTGTCATTTGCTTTGTGCCACATAAAATCTTCAAATATTCAGAATTCACTTATTGATTTGTCACATCCATAAACATTCAGAATAAATACCTGTATATTTGACATGCAAGGTCCTTTGATAGTGACCAAGCATTGTGGAAACGATAGACAATAAATAATAAAGTTAATTTACACCAAGAATATAGCTATACCAATAGCAAAAGGCAATAGCAGTGGCCCCAATATAGAGGCTGCATTCTCAAAGATTGTAGTCCAAGACCAAATGCGTCACAGCGCCACGTTTCCAAGCTCCTTAAATCTCGAAATGTGCCTTTCGTTTCCCGAACCACAAGGGATGCCCAGACAAATTCGGAGGCAGTATTCCAAGACGGAAAAGGCATCAAATTCACGTCCGAAATCTCTAAAATGTCGGAGGCAGCATTCTCAAATCACGTCCGCTTTACTTTCCTGTCTCCAGAGGTATCTTCTTCTGATCGAATTTTGAAGGCAGCATAGATGTATCCCTTGCTGCCTTTGATATCCCACAATCCTGTGCATTCTATTACATGACAGTTGAGCTAAAAAAAATAAAGAGGTGTCAGAAAGTTGCGTTTGGTGGTCAGCTTGTGTTTAATTTTATTCAGAAGTTGAATATAACGATAATGCACACACGAAAAATATCACCTGAATGACCCCCCCCCCCCCCCCAACTGATGAATGATTAAACACATTGACATGTTATCTTTATAATTATTACAATTATATGGGCCTCAGTGTTTGTAAGGCAAATTCGATGATTTGTCACTGAGAAATTATGCAAAAAGCCAAGTAATTGTCTGTGCTCATATTGGGTTGTTGATGTCAGCCTTCAGCTGAACCAAGCAGATACATTTAATCCAGAAGAAAAGATAATGTCGCCAAATTCATTCTCAAAAGAGCTGCTTTGACAACCCTCCATGTTCCAATTTAGAATAAATCAGGGATTAAACTCTGCTCTTTGATGCACTCACTTACCTCAAATTACATACCTGTCTCTGTTGTCCTTTTTGTGTGCCCTTCAAAGAAAAAGATAAGCCAAACAAGCGGGTGTTCTCTAGCTCACTGGGAGCTCTGCTTTCAAAAGAGCTTCTGCGAGTATTTAGGCTGTATTTAGATGGCGATGCTGATAGCAATGTTTATTGGAACTGCATTAGTGAAAAGGGAAAAGCTAAGGATAGTCTGTAACCTTAGGTTGCACTATAATTTTATCTTAGATGATAGTTGCTAAGCTTACAGTTTGGATAATATGTGGCTAATCAGTGAAACGATTACAAACAGCCATGAATCGCTGCATATGATCTCTTTTCATTCATGCAAAATGTATAAATGTGATCCTCAGATTCACACATCAATGGATCCCTACCAAAGGAGCCCAGGGATATTAAGCCAGCTATGTAATAACACTCTATAGGTCCAGTGGGGAAATGAGTCTGACCTAGAACCAGTTCTCTCTGATGGATTGACACGTTTTCCAGTGGGATTTTTTGCTGCCTTGGTGGTCTGCTCTCTTTTTCATTTCATCTAAGACTAGACGTGGGTAAATTTTCACCAGAGATATATATTGATGTGCCTGATAGACAGAGATGAATGTGTCTCATTTTCTTTTATCAGTGAGAGATGAGCTATAGGTTTACCTCTCATCATGTCGATTTAATCCTTTATACTCTTGTACTCTTTTGATTTATGACATGGTTATAAATATTGATTTATTTAAAAAAAAAAATGTTTTATATAAATGTATTTATTTTTTTGCTAAATCTTTATTCACACAGTCTCCATCAACATATAAGACATAAACTGTTTTAAATATTGAATCAGAAATGTTCTTGAGCATCACATCAGGATATGAATGATTTATATTTTCTGAAAATATCAGAAAGTTTATATTATAAAATGTATAAAATGAATATGAATCATCTGCTAAGCAAGAAACAATTTTGCTCATAATTATGGTTTAAACAGTTCACTTTAAAACGTGTTAAACATCTGTATGAACTGTTTCTTCCAAAAGTATGAATTATACCTTAAATGATTATATTTAGGCTATATTTGTCTGCCAAACAATTAATCCCACAGAAATCCCATTGACTAATCTGTGATCACTAATTAAAATGATTGAATTATGGGTTGCAAGCTGTAAATAAAAGCCAAGAGATGAGTGGAACCTGGCACATAAACAATATTTCAGAAGTTACTTTTCCTTTGTTGATTTCTTTTCAGCTAACCAACACTTTAGAAATTGTCTAAACCAGCATCCTGGCTTCAGCTGTTTACATGCTTCAGGGCATTCATGTTCAAATTATAATACTTGCATGTTAAATTGCCTTATTTTATCAAAAATATAATTCTTGTCAGGGCACAAGATTTCTATTGTTAACATTTTCAAATTGAACTCATTCAGAATCACAATGTTCACTCTAATAATTATCGTATAGCCTCACACTGAACAAGGCTGTGACTAAGAGCTCTACACAAGTATAAACCAGTGGGGAATATATTAATTCAGATCAACCATAATTTAGAATTCTGATTAGGTCAACAGAATATGACCCTGAATCTCATGACTGAATGAAATATGTTTTTCACAGTGCTAGGTTGTACAAAACGGATGGTGTATTTTAATATCACAAATGCTGCATATATGTGACCCACTTTGCGTTCAGTTAATATCAGTATTTAGTATAAAGTAAGACTTTGGTATGTTTCTCACACAAAGCTATCATATGGCTTCAGAGGAGTGTAATATAGTGCACAAACATGATATTAATAGTGCTTTTGTGTCCTTTTGAAGCTTGAGATCTTAAATGCGGGGTCACATTAAGTAAAAAAGGGTCCATTGATCATTGTCTATAGTGTAGCGATGAATGTATGCTCCCTCCAGCAGTCACAGAACGAGTTGTACCTTTCTGTTCCTTTACAACGAGCCAAAAAGTCACTTTCCAAAACCTTCACCTTTTCTGTTCTTCCTCTGGTGGAACAAGCTGCCAACCTCCACCTGAACTGCTGAAACCAACACAAAAGTGGTAGTTGAAGACATTTTCCACTAGCACTTAGCTACTCCACAACCCTAAATCAACTGAAGAAGGAGATTTTTTTTATCTTCTCTATATTTGTCATCTGCTCTAGCTTGTTTCTTAATATAGCATTCTAATAAATGCGACATGGTGTGTGACACCGTGTGCATGGTGAATATTGTTGGCTCTGGGACTAATTTCTTTATTGTAAGTCACTTTGGATAAAAGTATCTGCTAAATGCATACTGTAAATGTATGGCTCACACAGAAGTCACTTTCAAACCAAGTAGATTTATCTTGGTCAACATGGCAAATTTGCTTAATTAAAAAAAGGGGTCACACAGGTTTGGAACAACATGAATGAGACGAAATGATGAAAGATCTTTGTTTTGAGGTGAACTAGCCTTTTAAAGATGACAGAAAATTCTTACTCATTAAATGGCATTACATTTTTTTAAATAAAATGTAAATGTAGTGGAAATGTGTTTTATTAGCAGATGGCATATCTTTACCATTATTAATTGACCTATTATCAAACAACCTTCATCTTCAATTATTTGTTCTAATTCCCTTTTTTTCTTTATTTTTGTGGCAAGCACTTTTCACACAATTATTCATTGTCACTGAACAAATGCTTGGTTTCTCATTGCTCCTGAACAGTGGGGAAAAACAGCTCCCGCGACTTTCCTCCTAACTCTTAAAAGTGTGATTCATCCACAGTATGTCTGTAGAGGAGTGGTGATGCTGTGAGGAAAGAGAGGGAGAGAGACAGAGAGGATGAGATCAAGGTCATCTCTGTCTAAAGCGAATGAATCATGCATGTCCAGGCAACAGCAGGATGACTGCAGCACCTGACTTTCACATTCTGATGAAACCCAAGAAATGAGATGGGTGACATTTCATTGGTCATGGCAATGGCACAAACTCCTCTGATGAAATTAAAAAAGAAGCGCTACTTAAACGAGGGGGAAGTTTCAGTGCAATTAACCTTTGAATAGCACAAAGCGTATTTCAGTGAACCATTTTAGTCAGGATGCTAAATTCAGAAATTGTGAAAAGTGAACAAATAATATCAAGGCCAATTTCACTGATAATAATACCAATGCGTCTAACGATAAAATAGTAACTACACTGTAAAAATATAAATCAATCAATCTTTCTTTTTCTTTCAAATCTCATTAATTTGATGAGTTGAAGTAATGAAAAATACAACCTGGTCTCATAAAAATACGTACCTCGTGCACTTTCTGTGCGACACCGTTTTACTGCACGTTTCGCCGTAGTTTCAAAGAGAAATTTCCACTGAGTGGCGCTAAAACACAGGTTAAATACGTGAACCCTGGCACATTTTTATTTACTTAGATATAGGTACATATTGCTATGTTTTTATTATGTTGCTACAGGTACGTATTGCGGCGGTTCAGAATTCAAATATCCGGGATCTGTCCCTAAAAGTTAATGCTCTATCATGCCCTAAACCAAACCCAACCCTAAACCTACCCGATAGTGTTAACAAATGCAAAACTGATATAAAAATGTATTTGTTGATGCAACCGTGCCATTTCAACTTCCTTATATGCAGATTTGAACTGCTTTGTCGAACTGTGATTACACGGGATTCAAATCGGAGCTCCTCGCCTTCTAAGAACGTCTCCGTACTCCGTGAGCTACCGAACAAACTTACTGTCTTTGAAAACCCATAGATATGAAGCTGGATATGTGCGATGCTAATGTTCAAAAGCACCAGTTTTCAAATCTCCCAGCATATTAATATTGTTTTGAAGTCGTAACATGATATTCTTCAAGTAATTGTGTGTAAATTACGCTTTATTAATAAAAACTCTGTAAATTTGTGTAAAAATGAGTAAAAGGTGTCAGAGTTACTGCCTCTAGTGTTTGTTTCTTTTGGAAACTGCAGTAATATGTATTTATTGGTACATATTTAGTGTCTCGCTAAAAAGTGCACCCAGGTACGTAAATACTATGAGACCAGGTAGGAAAAATATGTTTCCACAAATTGCTGATTTTTTTTCAGTCTATAACTATTTAACTTAAAAAAGCAGAAAACAATCTTTTATCCTATTCTCTACAATTTTTTGCTTTGCTGTCATTATTTCCACAAAGGATGATATGCATGAATTTCCATGTTGAATAAATAACAGAATTACTAGTATTTTTTTTATCCATAATTTTGTGGATCAATTTTCTTAATATAGTATCGGAGGTTTCATATTTCATCATCCATATTTGAGATCATCCGCTCATCCCTTCTAAAATGGATATTGGATGAACAAAATCTAGCAGAATCAGCTTTTTGTATGTTTTATAAATCTATATTCAGCTCCTTCTTGAATGAATAATTGCAGAATAACAAGACATATCCTTTCAATGGCTAAAGTCAAAAAGGATGTTTATGCTGCAGTGTCCTTTCAAGAGTGACAGCAGTACTTTTGCTTTACCTGAACCAATAAAGTGCAGCTTAACTCATGGGGACACATTCTAGGCCTGTCACAGCGAACACAGGAGTCGACGGGAGGGGGATGGGTGACAGAGAACCTGCCAGATAGAGAGAGCGTGTTACAGGCAAGCAGGAGCTAGCGGCTGGTGAAAGGTGCACACCGTCTGAGATCATGAATTGGCTCCAGATGGGACCTGGCAGCCAGAAAAGGCGGAAGCGAATTGTATCGACAGGCTGTGCTGGCCAGGCACCGAACAAGGCCATTAGTGATGCTGTACAGTCACCTGGGAGAGCTCTCTCACACTGAGATTTCACTTTAGCTAAGTGTTGATTTGAACTCTCCAGCCAGGTTGAGTGCAATGGGAAGCACACTCAAAATGTTCAGGCCGTAGCCTGTATTGTTCAAGTAACAATGAAGCCTTTTCTGGATTTTTTGGGGCATATATTGCCAGTAATTTTCTTTTCGGAATGAGATGAGTCTGATGGTCCAGATAAGTGTTTGTTTGCAACCTACCACAACATTCTCCACATTTTCACGCATAAATTACATGAGTCATCTTTTATATTTTCTGTGATGGGGCAGTCACCAGACTCTTCAAAATGTTAGATAATGCTATCAAGAGCTTATTGTGATGTCGTCTCATCTGGCTCATCCCTGATTTTTTTTAGTAAAGAACCAAACTCCTGAAACATTTACACACAACAGCAGTCTGCTATATTATGGTTAATATGAAATATGTGCTATTGTGTTTTGGTAATCATTTTGTGGATACATTTTATGAATATAGTATCGGTGGTTTAATATTTAATCATCCATATTTCAAACTCCTGAAGCATTTACACACAGCAGCAGTATGCAATATTGTGGTTAATCTGAAATATGTGCTATTGTGTTTTGGTCCAACTTTATATTAGGTGGCCTTAACTGCTATGTACTTACATGACAAATAAGTACAATGTACTTATTGTTTTTACATTGTATTACAAAACACTTTGTTGCTATTGAGGTGGGATAGGGGTAAGGTTAGGGGCAGGTTTGGTGGTATGGGTAGGTTTAGGGGTGGGTTAATGTGTAATAGATGGATCAACAGTGCAATTATAAAAGTAATTACAAATAAATAATAATTAAAGATGTAATTACATGAAAGTATTTTTTTTATATATGTGACCCTGGACCACAAAACCAGTCATGAGTGTCATTTTTTTCGAACTGAGATCTATCATCTGACAGCTGAATAAATAAGCTTTCCATTAATGTATGGTTTGGATACATTTCCATACATAAATGGAAAGCTTATTAGGATAGGACAATAGGACAATATTTGTCCGAGATCTTAAATCTTGAATCTGAGGGTGCAAAAAAATCTACATGGTGAGGAAGCTGTCCAAATGAAGTCCTTAGCAATGCATAATACTAATCAAAAATTAAGTTTTGATATATTTCCAGTAGGAAATTTACAAAATAACTTAATGGAACATGATCTTTACTTAATATTCTAATGATTTTTGGCAAAATAAAAATAAAAATCTATAATTTTGACCCATACAATACATGTTTTCTTTGAGGGTGAGTAATTAATGACATAATTTTATTTTTTGGGTGAACTATCCCTTTTTAACAAAATGGTATAATTACTGTAACAAATGTATTGCTTATTCCTAGTTGAGATCAGTTAATGCATTATTATGTTAACTAATAGGACTATTGAAAAGTGTTACCAGCCATTCGTATGTGCAATATAAAAAATCTGTCCATGGCTATATAGAGTTCTCTAAGAAAATGGTTGATTACTAAAATGTATGAAAAATGTTTTATTCCTCCCTTATTAAGTTAATAAATGTGCTTACAGGAAGCCTTAAGATTGTACATAGGAGGCTCAAGAAGATGGCTGTTTATGACATTTTAAGATAACGTGGCTCATATTGTTTGTTCTGTAACTAGTTCCTGAGGGAGTGTGCATTTCTACTGACAGCCTCTTCCTGACAGCGGGCAGAACGAGCATCTGTGGAAACGAGTGTGTTGGAGACACCTCAGTACTCAGTCTTCCACCTCCTCTTGTCTGGAAGAGCGTCTAAACAAGCTACAGTTCCTCTGGGGCAGGAATGAATGTATTTAAACACAGCTGCAGCAGAAAGTGTGAGAAATCCACTTTCTTCTGTAACATTTTGTGCCTGCTGGCTTACACCTTGATTATAATTGTAATTACATATATGTCTTTATTTTCTTGGAAACGTCTATGCACTGTAAAAGTGTTTGTAAATTAAATATAGTTTATGATTGTGTTTTGCCTTAAAGGTCAATTTGCAATAAGTTTACGTGTATTGATTAAATTAGAATTTGACATTGTGTTAATTATATGTGTCCTCATCACATGGATAACCACTAGGCAGTTTATAATTGTGCTGTGCAAAAGGATGGTAGGTCAATTTACAAGGTTAATAGCAACAATTTGGAAACCCTGGATGTACGATGCTTGTATTGCAAATCTGTTATTACATGGTGACTGAAGATCACACTAAGGACAGGCTCATTTTTCAAAAGGGCCAACCATTTTCCTGTTGCTCTTTCATGGCCTGTTGATGAATCGAGTCTGACTACAGGCTATACCCTGTTTTAGCTGATGTAAATGAATCACTTCAGTAGCTGAACAGGTACATTTTCGACATTGCGCTGTTGAGAACAGTCCTAATCAAGCTCTCTCCTGAATCCTTGGCTTGATGTGCCCACATCAAAATTACTTTTCTGATGGATAATGACTTGTGATCAATACATAATTTGACTTTTAAATGGCTATATCATATGTATAAGGGGTTATGTAATAGTTTTCCCAAGGACTAATGCCAGAGCTTTTTATGAACATGGATACTTATAATTATCATATGTAAACCAGAGGAAATGTGTAAACTATGCTCCTACAGTACGTCATGAAAAGCTTATTAAATCAGACAGCAACACATTATCAATAAATAGATGAAATGTAATTTATAAAGAATTAGTCACTGCATTATTTAATGCATTATTGTCAGTTCACACTTATGCTTAATCCAAGCTTATGCTTAATTCATGATGTACATTAGAGCCCTACACGGCCTAAAATATAGGCCCTTACCCGCCCGGCCCGAGACGCTGGCCCTCCGGTCCATGTCCGCAGCTTATCAGAGTTACCAGCCCGAGTCCGACCTGAGCCCGTATTTTATTTTCCCTTCTCCCAAAACAGCTTATACTATACTGTTTCAGCACGGAGTTAGAATAACATCAGTTTTTGTATAAATGTCAATGCTTTAGTGGCTGTATTTCGTTTCGTTTTAATTTATTAAGGTCATTTAGAAAAACATTTGGATAATTTTTTTATTCGTTAAATGTAAGTTTTATTTTTAAATTAGCTAACGACCAGCGGCCAGCGGCAGACAGTGAGCTGATCATACGTGTTTGATCAATTTTTATACATGAAATATTTTATAGAAAGCTTAATTAGTACTTAATTAAATAAAACATATAGAAAACAAAAACTCTTTCATTATAATCATAATCCATAGGTGCATTTATTAAAGGCGGGTCTAATGAGGAGATGGCAAGTCGGGATCTGCAACTTCATCCTTGCAAGACACCGACTTAGAAAAACCATTATGTTTTATTAATATTAATAAAAAATTTCCCCCGAACACATCATGCCGACCCAAGACCAACATCAATATCACTTTAAGGTCTCTGACAAAAAATGTCCTTTTTGGGGACTTTGATTTTGCCACACACACGGCAACGGCAAACATGCTGATTTACTTCCGGTTTGTCGTTGACGCGTGTTCTGAGCTGAATCTCCGCCAAGCCAATTGTTTATCGTCTATTTTCTATCTTAAATTCCGATTTGATACACAATAATTTGTTTTTCTATAACGTGTGAATATATTCCCGATCGCATTCTGCAACGAGAATAATCAGAGCGGCTTGTTATCGCAAGTTTTATTTTGATTTCCCAAGTCCGCTATTAGCTTTAGCCCGTTAGCAAAGCCAGCGCGGGTTCCGCTAACACAGCTAATACCCCTTTTTCACACACGCATACACACATTTAACATTGTTTCACTGTTACTTGCTTAAATGGCAGATTCGTGTCTATGTGTGCAGGTGAGACACGTTTGAGCTGCATTCGGCGCAGCTGGAGCTGGAGGCCGTGGAGACACGGATCCGCGAGCTGCTTGGGAAACAGGCCCAGCTGAGGAAACGGATAGCAGCGCTGGAAACATCTCGGGCTGACGCTCATAAGTCCGGGGTAAGTATGCAACGCGCTGCTAACGCTCCCACCACCTCTACTCCGTGTGTTTCTCTGCACAGGCCCCGTGCACCCGGGACGCGATCGTCACAGATGGCCTTCACTCCGGCGCCGGGAAACCACGGACCCTGGGTGCAGCAGCGGAAGACGCGATCCAGGCCCGGGCAACGACTTCTCCCCCCCCCCCGGTCTTCGACATCTCATCCCGGAACCGCTTCGCCCCTCTCTGCGAGACTGATCGTGACGCTGTGGTCATCGGAGACTCAATCGTCCGGCATGTCCGTGCTACATTAGCTGAAGGTAAAGTGCACACTCATTGTCTCCCTGGTGCTCGTGTTCTTGATGTTTCTGTGCAGATACCCGCGATCCTGAAGGATGACGAGAGCGTTGCAGCTGTTGTGATTCACGCGGGGGCTAACGACACCAAGCTGCGGCAGACGGAGACACTGAAGAGGGACTTCAGGAGCCTGATCGAGACAGTACGCAGCACATCGCCAGCGACGACGATCATCGTGTCAGGACCTCTTCCCACGTATCGACGAGGACACGAACGGTTCAGTAGACTGTTTGCTTTAAATGAATGGTTGTTTTCATGGTGTACAGAGCAGAAATTCTCTTTGTCAATAATTGGAATCTTTTTTCTGGAGCGTCCTAGGCTATTTCGTGCTGATGGCCTGCACCCCAGCAGACTCGGTGCGGAACTCCTGTCGGACAACATCACCAGGACGCTACGCTCTATGTGACTAGTAAGCCAATTCTCCAATAACAGCTATGATGACTTTTGTTCTACCCACTTAAATGATAAAGGTACTTGCAGTGTCCAATCTATACAGACTGTGTCTGTTCCCCGAATATTGAGTTCAAAATATAAATTTAATGCAGGATCTAGAACAAATCTGATCGTGATTAAACCAGAAAAATGCAAAATAAATGAACAAAAACAATTTTTAAAACTTGGGCTCCTAAATATCCGATCACTCACACCGAAAGCAGTTATTGTAAATGAAATAATCACAGATAATAGTTTTGATGTACTCTGTCTGACTGAAACCTGGCTTAAAACAAATGATTATTTTGGTCTAAATGAATCTACTCCACCAAGCTACTGTTATAAGCACGAGCCTCGTCAGACTGGTCGTGGCGGCGGTGTCGCAACAATATATAGTGATATTCTCAATGTTACTCAGAAAACAGGATACAGGTTTAACTCATTCGAAATACTTATGCTCAATGTTAAACTGTCAGATAAGCAAAATAAATCTGTCCTATCTCTTGCTCTGGCTACTGTGTATAGACCGCCAGGGCCATATACAGATTTTCTAAAAGAATTTGCAGATTTCCTCTCAGACCTATTGGTTACTGTCGATAAAGCACTAATTGTTGGAGATTTTAACATTCACGTTGATAATACAAATGATGCATTAGGACTTGCGTTTACTGACCTAATAAACTCTTTTGTGTCAAGCAAAATGTCACCGGGCCCACGCATCGTTTTAATCATACGCTAGATTTAATAATATCGCATGGAATTGATCTAACTGATATAGATATCATACCTCAAAGTGATGATGTTACTGACCATTTCCTTGTATCATGCATGCTGCATATTACTGATATTAACTATATGGCTCCGCGTTATCGCCCAGGCAGAATTATTATTCCAGCCACTAAAGACAGATTCACAAATAACCTGCCTGATTTATCTCAACTGCTCTGTGTACCCATAAATACAGATGAACTAGACACAATTACTAGCAACATGGGAACTATTTTCTCCAATACG
This sequence comes from Ptychobarbus kaznakovi, assembly GCA_027422405.1. Lineage (NCBI taxonomy): Eukaryota > Metazoa > Chordata > Actinopteri > Cypriniformes > Cyprinidae > Ptychobarbus > Ptychobarbus kaznakovi. The sequence goes on from CM049805.1 coordinate 16,984,584, forward strand.
TTAGAAACTGTTGCACCCATCAAATTAAAAAAGGTTAGAGAAAAACGTGCTGCGCCATGGTACAACAGTTATACCCATTCTCTCAAGAAAGAAACTCGTATTCTTGAGCGCAAATGGAGAAAAAGTAACTTGGAAGTCTTTAGAATTGCGTGGAAAAACAGTATGTTCAGCTATAGACAGGCTCTAAAAACTGCAAGAACCGAGTATATCCGCAAACTCATAGATAATCACCAAAACAATCCAAGGTTTTTATTTAGCACAGTGGCTAGATTAACAAATAAACAGATGTCACCCGATCTAAATATTCCCTCACAGTTTAATAGTAATGACTTTATGAATTTCTTTACTGATAAAATAGATAATATCAGAAATACAATAACAAACGTAGATTCTACAGCGTCTAGTACTTCAGCATCATTCATCGCACCCAAAGAAATACTGCAGTGCTTTACAACGATAGGACAGGATGAGCTAAATAAACTTATCACTGCATCTAAACCAACAACATGTTTATTAGATCCTGTACCAACTAAACTATTGAAAGAGTTGTTACCTGTTGCAGAACAACCGCTTCTCAATATTATTAACTCCTCGCTATCTTTAGGTCACGTCCCAAAACCATTTAAGCTGGCAGTTATTAAGCCTCTTATTAAGAAACCAAAATTAGATCCTTGTGAACTGGCAAATTACAGGCCCATTTCAAATCTTCCGTTTATGTCGAAAATATTAGAAAAAGTAGTGTCTGCTCAATTGTGCTCCTTTTTTGCAAAAAAATGATATCTATGAAGAATTTCAGTCAGGTTTCAGGCCCCGCCATAGCACAGAAACGGCACTTGTTAAAATTACAAATGACTTGCTTCTTGCGTCAGACAAAGGCTGCATCTCGTTGCTAGTTTTACTTGATCTTAGTGCTGCGTTCGACACTATAGATCATGACATACTGATAGATCGATTACAAAACTATACAGGTGTTCAAGGGCAGGCTCTAAGATGGTTTAGATCCTACCTGTCCGATCGCTACCACTTTGTTTATTTAAACGGGGAGTCATCTCAATTATCACCAGTAAAGTATGGAGTACCACAAGGATCTGTCCTAGGTCCTCTATTATTTTCATTATATATGCTGCCCCTTGGTAATATTATTAGAAAATACGGGATTAGTTCCATTGTTATGCTGATGACACTCAACTATATATCTCAACAAAACCAGATGAAACTTCTAAACTATCTAAGCTAACAGAGTGTGTTAAAAATATAAAAGATTGGATGACCAGTAATTTTCTCCTATTAAATTCAGATAAGACCGAGATATTACTTATTGGACCTAAAAATAGTACACAGAATCTCTTGGATTACAATTTGCAACTAGACGGATGTAATGTTACTTCCTCTACAGTTAAAAATCTGGGTGTTATATTAGACAGCAACCTATCTTTTGAAAATCATATTTCCAATGTTACAAAAACAGCATTCTTCCATCTTAGAAACATTTCCAAGCTACGGAACATGTTAAGTGTTTCTGATGCAGAAAAGTTAGTTCATGCATTCATGACCTCTAGACTGGACTATTGTAATGCACTGCTAGGTGGTTGTCCTGCATCTTCAATAAACAAGCTACAGATAGTACAAAATGCTGCGGCTAGAGTCCTTACCAGGTCAAGAAAATATGACCATATTACTCCAATTTTACAGTCTCTGCACTGGCTACCTATTAAGTTCCGTATCAGTTACAAATATTATTACTTGCCTATAAAGCCCTAAATGATTAGCTCCTGCGTACCTAACTAATCTTTTATCACGCTACAATCCAACCCGCTCCCTTAGGTCGCAAAACTCTGGACTCTTGGTAGTACCTAGGATAGCAAAGTCCACAAAAGGAGGTAGAACTTTTTCATATCTGGCTCCTAAACTATGGAATAGCCTTCCTGAAAACGTTCGGGGTTCAGACACACTCTCTCTGTTTAAATCTAGATTAAAGACGCATCTCTTTAGCCAAGCATTCATATAATGCATCTCACAATCTTGTACTGCCAGTCTATCTGAACAAATGCACATTATTATGCTTTAGCTGGGTTATACTGATAATTTCATCCAGGGTTATTCCTGGATGGAGCCGCTGCTACGCTAATTGTCTTACTGTTTCTATGTTACTGCCACGGATTAACATCCCGTGGTAGTTAGGATTACACAAGCTTCAGTCTGGATCCTACCCTTAAACGATAGAGATGACCGAACACCTGAGAAGAGACGATGACAACCCCTCCGAGATGAGCCCCAGAGACAGATCTCCAGTGAGGACCTCGTCACCTAGACATCCATCGGGAAAGAACCCCCGGAACCAGTGGACCACTTACACTCTGACTTTGCTGCAGTTGGAACAAACTACTGATTTGTCTGGCCGGAGGGGAACTGGCCCCCCGACTGAGCCTGGTTTCTCCCAAGGTTTTTTTCTCCATTCTGTCACCGATGGAGTTTTCGTTCCTTGCCGCTGTCGCCTCTGGCTTGCTCAGTTGGGGACACTTCATTTCCAGCACAATCATCGACTTGATTGCACAGATATTATTTAAACTGAACTAAGCTGGACAATGCCATTACTAAATTCAATAATGAAATGCATTCAGCAGATAATTGAGTGTTAAATCCTGTCATTTTACATTATTGACAAAATTTGCCTATTTTGATATTGTGCAGTGCTTTGTTACAATTTGTATTGTTAAAGGCGCTATATAAATAAAGGTGACTTGACTTGACTTGACACGCGCTCTCTTACGCGTGCTGTCTCTGCTATACACAAACACACACACGCTACTAAGAGGTAAACTTAATTATTATAGGCCTCAAACATAAATACCACCACGACAATCATGCCACAAATATCAATAAGACAAAACCAAAATGCAGCTTTTCCCAAAGCATTGGAACTATTATTAACTCCCCACACTCCTACTCTCCCTGATGCTCCGCATGGTCAACTGTCACCTGTAATGCTAATGTGTGCGTATATGCGCTTTATCATTTTTTTTATCTAATCATAATAAAATAAAATAAAATCCTTATTATTTTTCTATTGCATAGGCGTTTATATATTTATAATATAATTATCATAACAAATTTCATACAGTAAATGTGTTGTGTGCGCGTATTTGGGCACCATAAAAGGCTAGAAGCTAAATAGCCCGAGTCCAATCTGAGCCCTATCTGTCCAAAAAAAAAAAACGTCCCGAACCTGGCCCTAATGGACTCAGCGTGTCGGGCCCCGTCGGGCTTGCAGGGCTCTAATGTACATACAATATAGATAGATGAATTTCTAAAATCATGTGACTGTGATCAAAATGCTTTGGAAAAACAGCACAATTGTGAGTGTAATTATTAAGTCATGTATTCTTTTCATACCCAGTAAACACACTTTTATACAGAATAACTTACATTTTAGACACAATAGTGTGTTAAGTTACTGTGTGTGTTACGTTGATATGGCAGTGACATTGCAGTTTTGAAACCACAGCAGAACCATTGTGTTTTGCTCTTGAATTAATGTGTGTTTTGAACAGATCAGTTGAGTAAATTGGTGACTCGTTCGTTCCAGAATGAATCAGCATTTATTGGTTGAATAAATTATCCAATGACTCAGTATTTTGAATGAATCAACTGAGTAACTGATTCAATGTTTCATTCCTGTCTGAATCAGTGTATTTAAACAAATCATTTTAATTAATATTTTAAAGATTCACTTATAAAGTCACTTGTTGCCGCCTATTGGTGTAAAGAGATACTATGCAAAAAGAGCCAGCAAAAAATCCACACCACTAACGCACACACCGACAGTGTTTTCTGTAAGGCACAAACACAGGCAGAGTGATACAAAAAGAGAAAAGCCCCAGTAGGCTACCATTGGACTGCAATGTAATGCTTTTGTAGCACTGCTCCACAAAAAACAGTAGGTTACACTTTATTTTGAAAGTCCACTTTAGACATTCTACTAAATATAAGTATCTTTGCAACTACATGTCAACTGATTCTCATCATTTGCAACTACATGTCTACTATCTTTCGGAGAAGACTCTTAGGTTAGGTTAAGAGTTAGTAGAATAAGTTGACATTTACTTGCAACGTTCTCATAGTCAGTATGTTGTATGTTGTAGACCCATCAAATTAAAGTGTTAGAAAAATTAAGTGAGTAACTGCATGGAACAGACATGTTTGAAAACACGCAGGGTGCTTCTCATTTCTTATTTGTGCGTCCTCGTTTCCTTTCCTCGCTTCCTTTCCTCGTGTCTTAGCTCCACCTCTTCAGGATGCGAGAGAAGGAAGCAAGGAAAAGACGCAAGGACGGAGGAATCGAAGCAAGTGAAATGATATATCCTCGCTCTTTAGCGTCACTTCAAAGCGTCGTCAACTAATGATGACTCTACACCGCTGGATTGAGCTTGAACATCGGGATTCTTGAACATAAGATATAATTATTTATATTGTAACCGTTTCAACCTCCACAAAATACCACATTTGTTCTTATTTTTTTACCAGTTATTATTAATGAATTATTGTTGTTGTGATTTCACATACATTGTGTTTTGTACATGTAAACAATAATGATAATGATTATAATAATAATAATTAATAAACAGTGGCAAGAACACCAGTTTTACTAAAGCAAAATACCAAAAAAAAGTTGGCAAAAGTTTGGGTTATTTAACTATTAATTAATGCACGATTCATAGCCTACTTTAAAAAAATGTTATGCTTCTGCAAACATACATGGATAAATTGTTTACAACGCTACTTGTTAGCCTAGTGATTCTTGTTAATTCCATTACATCATCATTGGACTTTAATAAGAGTCAGGTGTGTATTCTGTATATAAATCAATTTGGGTTACACATTTCCATCTACAATTACGATGAAAACGATAGTAGGTATATCCTGTGCCCTATCATTACACCACATTCTTCACCAAATTGCACAACATGGACAGCGTCGTTCGAGCAGATGGAAAGCACGATTCCGTCATTGTGTCCTACTCCTAGCTAAGGTATTGTTAAAAATACTATGAGCTCATACTGTATGTTTTGGTTTTATTTTTTGAATTCAGATTCACAGCATTCTACATTGTTCTTAATTACAGGTTAAAATAACAGCTACTCCGATTTATACTGAAATAAATGCCACCGTCCCACTGCTAAAATTATACTTGGATGGTAGGCAGAACCTCAAGGTGGACTTTCGACTCAACCGGGACTCTATGGAAGCATTGATGAGGATGCTGCCACAAGATGAAGCACATGGATGGGGACATCTCATAACCACACTGATAACTGTGTACTGGCTAGCACATGGTCTGTCATACAGTGTGGTGTCCCGGGCCTTTCAGGTGCCGGTATCGTCTGTTTGTAGGCTGGTTCACACAGGAACCATAAAGATTGCAGCCTTGCGCCAGCAGGTCATTCAGTTCCCAGATGCACAAGACCTTGATGAGGTTGTCCTTGGTTTTGAAAATTTGGCCAACAGCCCCATCTTCTCCAAGTGTGTGGGTGCTATAGATGGATGTCATGTCCGCATAAAAACCCCCGCTGGACCCACTGGCCAGGACTACATCAATAGAAAACTCTTCCCATCCATTCAGATGCAGGCAGTTTGTGATGGGAAGGGCCGGTTCCTTAATGTTTTTGTGGGATATCCTGGTTCTGTCCACGACACTAGAGTCCTGAGAAACAGCAAGATGTATAAAGATGCATTGTATCCTCCACAAGGATACTTCCTTTTGGGGGATGGAGGCTACCCCTGCATCATTCATCCTGTGGCCATTATTACTCCATACCGGGAGCCAGTGCAAGGGAGAGTGCAGGCCCGCTTCAATCACTACCATGCCAAGGCTCGCTCCATAATTGAGCGGGCGTTTGGAATGATGAAAACACACGAGGTCCCTGCTTTTCAAGTCTCTTGAGGTGGACAACACCTTTACCCCAACAGTTATCATGGCGTGTGCAGTTCTGCATAACATTTGTCTGACAACAGGAGACATGATTGAAGCCCCTGAAGTGGTGGATGATGTTGGTTTACCTCCACCCTGTCCAGTGAGAGGGGTCTGTAGTGGGAATGTCTGGCGTGATAATCTGGCAGCAAAACTCTCAGCTCCTCAGGTGCATCCGGTAGAGTTAAATGAACATGATTATTTGTAGACACATAAAGACAAATTTTGCTCCACACAAGGTTAAGGTTCAGATTGTGTATGGAGAAAAAAAAATCCCTGTGTCTCTAGCCTCATGCATTACATTTTTTGCAATACCCACATCACCAATAGATACAATAGTTTAATGTAAATAAACATGTTTACCAATTACACCAGTAATTTGGTTTTTTTACTCATGTGGCAACTGTGTTTACCATAAATTGTCTATTAAGGCACATAATGGAACACAAATGATCAAAGCAAAAACAAACAAACAGAGATTGTGTTCAACTTTTTTTAATCAATTGTTCAAAAAGGTCAAGGAACCTATTTGAAGTAGATTGCAATAATTCGTGCGTGGCTTGAAAACGTTCCTCCTCTTTTTCTGTCTCCGTTTCTAGAAAATCTAGCACTCTGTTGGTTCTTTTCTTTTTGGTGCGCGGGGACCCGAAGAAGTACAGGGTGTTTCCTTGTTAAAGTTGCCTGTGCCAGACGGTGCGGAGGTTGTGGAGTCCTCCTCTCTTTCCTCCACAGATGCAGATGGTGACAAGCCAGGCTCATTGGACACAGCAGAACTGCCAGTGACTTCTGCGTCGCATGAGTCTATCAGAATGGGAGGCTCAATAGACGTCCTCCTCCCAATAGCCTCATGCATCGCAGAAAACCACGGCCATGTGGCTGCTGTGGCCTCCCCACTATCTGTTCCCGTTCCCGTAGGAGGACAGCGGAGCTCCTAAAATAAAATAAATATATTGTCTATTAAACTAGCAGGTAGAAAATTCACACAAAATGAAATAAATACATGCATTCAGTTTGTACCTTATATTTTCTTTTTAAATTGTCCCATTTTTTGGAAATTTGGTTTGGTGTTATAATTCCATCCAAACCAATCCTCTGAAGAACTTTACTACACAATAAAAATCAACAAATTTTTTACTCAAACAAAGACAAAGATAGTGTAACAATATTATGATAAATATTATCTAAAACCTCACTGCGTTAATCAAACAAAGTGAAAACAAAATGTTTTTCCATGCATTCTGGTGGAACAGAACTCACATCCAGGCTTTTTTGGCACTGTTCCTCTTCCCAGTGAAGTCGGAATCCAGCTCCATCCTCAATTTAATTAACTGTTCAGTCTCCTCATCAGTCCCTGTAAGAAAGAATTTTACAACACAGTGAAGCAGTTCAAAATAATAATGTGTTGCATATTAACCGGCATAAACAAATATACAGTGTTATCAACACATTAAAACAAATTAACTACATGCCTAAATCAAGATCATTCTCTATTCCCTATTTATCACATTTAAAAGCAATAAGCCAGTAAAATCAAGAAACATAATAAAAATCATTAAAACTGTGCTGAAAAGTACACTTTATACATCAAATTAAAGGCACCGTCAAAAAAAGAACACAGATTTACAATAACTTTATGCTTAATACTCACATTTATGTGTGTTTGAATGTTCTGCCATGGTAAGCACTTGGAGCAGATGTGAAGTGGGAGGAGAATTTATACGTGCGACACGTTTAGGCAATAAACAACTTCCGCATAGGATACACCTGTGTATCCTCGCTCATGACTCCTCAGGAAGCCTCCTCCCTCCTCGACCCTCGACTCCTCCCGGTGCAATTAGAGAATTGAGATGTCCTTCAATATGGCTGAGCTCGATCGGTTTCCGGGTCATAGGAAGGAGGATAGAGGAGCGAGGAGACGAGGAGGGATATTGAGAAGCACCCACTGTCACCTCTCTCAAAAGGGGAGGGTCTAACATATTTTGGTGGTACAAATCAATTTGTATTTGTTCACATGGAGCATGAGCACAGCTATTAAAATCATACAATTGTAAATTGTTCTTATTTTCACAGCTACTTGTCCATAATTTTGTGGTTTAGATGACTCAATCTTCATTATTCTCTTCATCATATTTTCTTTATCTGATGTAAATGAGACCCACTGAGGCACTGATAAGAACTGAAAAATGTTACCACATTTTTATCGTGTTAACACATGCAGTATTCTCTTATTTTCCTGTAAAACAAGTATGAATGTTTGCATAGAACATCACATGGACACGTTTCAAGCTAAATTAATACAAGAGGAAACATTACTTTTAACAGCAATCACGCCACCTTAAGATCAGGTCTCTGATCATTTTTAGCTTACATCACATGGTGAGGTAATGGATTCAAGTGGTTTGTATGAAGATAAGATAAGCTTGTACTTGAGCTCAGAGATCAAATGTGAAATTGGAACACTGTCACATTCTCTTTCAAGTCTGAGACTTCTGAGTGACAGAGGAACAGATAAAAGACACGCTCGCTACACAAAAAAATGAGGGTTATCTTAATGAATAAGGGGACATGTTAATAACCATGCACGTCCTGAGTTTGCTAAGTTAGATGTTTTACAACATTTTAATCCAAATATTTTATCTTGACCGTATCTCTACACCTAAACCTAACCTTTACCCAGAAGCAATCCCTAAAATCAGAGGAAATGATAGATGAATGACACTGATGTACAAGCAACAAACACTGGTTGTAAGCCTAAACTTAAACAAAAATTAAAAAACTTGTTCTTCAATCTGATTGGTTAATAAAAATGTTGTTCCAGGATCAACAAAGATGTTGATCCAGGAACATGCCTCACTTGGTAAAACCAGGTTCTGCCTAATACCATAATGCTCAGAACAGGATTTGGCTGACAGAATGCTGACATTTCTGTTGAAAGTATAGCAAACATGACCTTTAAGTACTCTTGTGACCCAGGGGGAGATCATGGCCTTGTCTACTTTGTTCTTTATTCAGTTCTACATCAAATACTTTTTTTGATTTTGTTTACAATAACCACTGATTCATGCCAAACAAAAGTAGTCAATGTTTTCAGTACTTTAATCCGTTTCACCTTGAAAAGTTAACTAAGGTATTATCACTACAACCAATAAAAAAAAAACTAGTTTTACTACAACCAGTAAAAAAAGTGTAGTTTGTGTGAAATATTGGATTGTGATTAATTGAACAATGACATTATCTTGCAATATGCAACCATTCTCAATCAAGAATATAATCAATGAGACGTTTGCTAAATTATAAACATGTCAGGAAGGAACATGTCACCAAATAAAAGTCAAATAAAATGACTATGGGTTGTATACTTTATTTATCCTGACAAGGAATATCTTTAACCAGATGGTAGCTTAACGTAGTGAATTGATATCTTTTGAAATAAGTTTTGTTCATGAGTTACTACCATGATGCCCATTCAGCAAGGCACTTAACCCCAGGTCATCCCAGAAATTTGTTCCTGAAGTGTACCATGTTACTTTCATGAGGAAAGCATTTGCTAAATAACTTTATATGTGATTTTTTTTTTTTTTTTTTTGCAGTTCAAATTCTTCCCCAAATGCTTAAAGGGTCAAATAATGTTGCTAGAGAAATAACATTATTTTGTGTATTTGGTGTAATGTAATGTGTTTATGAAGTTTAAGGTTAAAAAACACATATTTTCCACATACTGTACCTTATTGTTGCTCCTCTATTCCCCGCCTTTCTGAAACGCGTCGATTTTTAAGCTCAACGGTCTGAGAAGCGAGTTTTTCTTTGATTGGCCAGCTATCCAGTGCGTTGTGATTGGCCGAATACCTCCAGCGTGTAACGGAAATGTTATGCCCCTTATCGTATTGTGATGCCATCTCACGCCCGACACACAAAAACAATAAAACCCATTATAAACAAGGCATTTGTTGCATCCCATGGGGACATAATTACTGATTGGAATGACTTATACTGTCTTTTTATGCACACACACACACACACACACACACACACACACACACACACACACACACACACACACACACACACACACACACACGTTTTTGTTATTTGTGGGGACATTCCATAGGCATAATGGTTTTTACACTGTATAAACCATATTTTCTATCATCCTACTCCAACCCTACACCTAAACCTACCATTTACGGGAAACTTTTGTGCATTTTTAATTTCTAAAAAAATAACAACTAATTATGTGTGATTTATAAGCCTTTTAAAAAATGGGGATATGGGGTAATGTCCTCATAAGTCACCTTCTCCTTGTAATACCTATGTCATACTATATCATTATTCAAATTTGTGTCATCATATGTAACAAAAAGGTGCTAATTTGCGGCGTTTCTTTGCCTTGGGTGGTTGCTCATTTGCTATGAGCTGTTGGGAATTTATTCAGCTGCAATTCAAAGTTCAATGAGCATTGGGTGAGGAAGCTCTTACATCTACCAGGGCTTCCATCATACCTTTTAGGATGAGGCAGGTGGATATCAGAGCTTTGCACTGCAGGGATGTGAGGTACTGGTGGAGCATGGGGTTGAGACTCAGCTTTGCACTGTGTGTTTGAAAGAGACTGAATATGTTTTAGGATCTCTGTGATTGCCTGACTCAGTTTTGACACCACCACCTCTTGTTGTGCAAGGACTTGTTCATGTCATTCCATGGTGGCTGCTTGGCTTGAAACAGCAGCTAGGATGCGCTCTGCATTTGATAAAGGTTGAGTTTCCTCTGCTGGACTTGTATCCATGGTTCAGTCCTACTGTTACGATACAGATGGGGATCGAACTCGGGTCTGCGGTCTGTATATCCTTGGTACTTTCTACTGCTCCGCTGGAGTAGGTCAAGACCAATTGCAGAGGAAATAACCAAGAGGCTCAGAGTCGGACTCTTAAAGTCCTTTACTCAATGTGAAAAAAAATCCAAAGGACCAGAACAAAGTCTTACAGGCGTTTAACAGGAATTTGCCTCAGAGGAACTCAAAAAAAGCACTCCTTGGTAGAAAATACAAAAAATGTCATCCAAACAGAAAAGCTGTCCTTAAATGTCCTTAAAAAACACAACAGAAGACAGGAAAATCTCTAACCACAAATCATTGGCAGCATCATACTCAAGCAGACATCAGGACTGAACAAGAACAATAAGCAGTGAGGCATTTAAATAAGGTTGACCATTAGGAGTGATTCAAAACAGGTTTTTTATGCGATATTCTAAAATGTGCATAAAAATAGGTGGATGGAATCGCAGCTACTTTCTCTCGCCTCTAAATCCTCAAGGTATGAAAGCGAATCAAACTGGTCAAGAGTCATGTCACTAAGACAGGTTGATCAATGATGACAATAGCCATTTGTTTTTCAGCACACCATAACATCTTCAATCTTCAGACCCTCTACACATTCAAAACTCATACTGTATCTGGATCATATAACAGAGTAGCAGAGGATCTGATCTCCAAACAGGGTCTGCAATACACACACTTTTCTTGAGTAATTCTCAGAGCCATCTCTCATATTGGATTGCTTGTTGGCCCTCACATTGCTGACCTTTGAGTTACTGAGAAACAATACGGAAGAATTCATATTAGACTATCTCAAATCTTTTGAAGTTGTATGAAATATATCTATTTTGAGAGCACATGAAATGCTCTGCCTTCAGTAATGTAGGATGATTGATGTATAGATGATTAAGTCTACACATTTTTTGGGTTGAGTTTCAGAAAGCAGAAACATAAATTTTTATGACGTCTCATGTGGCAAATTGATTTGAAGTTACATAGTTTGGAAGTATGTCAGTGGCCAATCTCACTACAGCACGCCGTGAATAATGAATGCTTTTGTCATCTCTTATTCATTAAGACAAGGGGTCAGTACTTCAGTTCCTTTGTCCTTTCCTGATCCTGCTTGGACAGCTTTTCTTGTAGTTTCTGACCTTGAGAATGGAGACAAAAGTCAATGTGGCATGACACTGGCAGCTTTACCTGTGAAAAACAACAGAAGGGAACAGAAGACACAAACAACATTTGGTATTAGACTTTCACGCATATCGTGTTATTGGCATCCACAAAAGAGTGATGAGATGTACAAAGCAATATGGCTACAGAAGTGGAAGAGCCAAATTAAAAAGAACGATTATCGATATATCCAAACACTATTCAATTTCTCTCTCTGTCTATTTTTAAAGATATAACGTAACATTATATATTCTCCTATGTTGTATTTTATATACCAGGTGAAACATTTGAAGGGAAAAAAATATATTTTTTAGATTTTGTATTTTTAGGATTGACAAAATCAATAATATACCAATATAATATACCAATGCAAAATTAACAATATATTTAATCGATAACATCAGCGTTATTTTACTATTGTATTAGTTTGTTTTAATATTTTTAATTAGGTTTTGTTTTCATTTTTCCTTTCTATTTTAAAGTTTTAGTAATTTTGTTGAGTCTTTTTCTAATTTAATCAGTTTTTAATATGTATATATAGTTTTAAATGTTTGTTTATTTAGGTTTATTTATTTTAGTACTTCATCTTAAACTCAATGAAAATTAGAAATGCTTAATTATATTTCAGTTAATGTTTACTTTATCTCAAATAAGGATTTATTTATTTTTTTCAATTTAGTGAACAATAATAACCCTAAGAAGGTCCCGGGTTCGAGTCCCGGCTGTGCCAGGATGCCTTTCTGTGTAGAGTTTGCATGTTCTCCCCGTGTCTGCGTGGGTTTCCTGCGGGTGCTCCGGTTTCCCCCACAATCCAAAGACATGCCGTATAGGTGAATTGAACGAAAGAAATTGGCCATAGTGAGTGAATATGTGTGTGTGTGTGAGTGAGTGAGTGTGTCCTAGCACTGGGGTTGCACGAGTTGGTGCACGCTCAGGGCTGGGTTGCGGCAGGAAGGGCATCCGGCGTAAAAACGTGCCAAATCGGTTGTGCGGATCACTCCGCTGTGGCGACCCCTGATAAAGGGAGTAAGCTGAAGAAAGAGAGAGAACAATAATAACCCTGATTTACATTCAGCAAATTTGATAAAATTAACACTTCATTCAACTTTATAAATACTGGTCAGAAATCATTAAAACAATTATTGTATTTTGTTGGTAATTAGTAGTTTTTGTAAATAGGTAATTGGCAGTCGTGGCTCTAATGGATAGAGCGTCAGACTTGTAACCCGAGGTTGTGGGTTCGAATCTCGGCTCCGGCAGGAATTGTCCACGAGTCACGACTGAGGTGAGGCCCTTCAGCAAGGCACTGAATCCCCAACTGCTCCCCGGCGCCGCAGTGTCGGCTGCCCACTGCTCCAAGTGTGTGTGCACTTGGATGTGTTAAATGCAGAGAACACATTTCACTGCTGGTTATTCTCTGTATAATTGTGTATGTGACAAATAAAGCTCATCTGAGCTTATATATATATATAGTTCATAGTAAGAAAAAACAAACAAACTGTGAAAACAAAACATATAATTACCATCGTGGCAATTAACATTAATGTTTAATAATATACTTGAGAAACACTTTACTATAGGGACCTATTTCCTATTTCCACTTTACTATAGGGACCTATTCACTATTAATTAGCTGCATATTAGCATGCCTATTAATAACATATTGTCTGATTATTAGTACCTTAAAACAATGTGTGAGCTAAACGTGCTGTTATGTAAATAAATTCATATGTAGGGATAATTTAAATTTGTCTACAAAACTAATGGAAAGCATTTTAAGCATAAATCTTCAGATCAAAATGTCATGAGAAACATGAATTATGTTAGTGTATTTGTGAAAAATTGAGATGTTTAATGGTGTTAATGAGGGACGGTCAAGTGTCTGTGAGTATTTGTCTGGGCATTGGTGCATGTGAGTGTGTGCTGGCCTCATCCTGTCAGGGCTGGATTAGGCTGACTGAGCGAGTGTGAGGTTGGAGGAGGATGTCTCAGGGGAACAGCGGAGAGAGAGAAATGCCTGAGGCTCATCCCACCGTGTGGAAGTGCAGCTTCTCCATCTGCCTAAGAGCTGCCAGGCATACCTATTCGCCCTCACCTCCACTGCGCTCACTCACTACCTTATCCCACTCACTCATGTGTGGACTCCTTTATAGCTCCACTCGCACAGGAAAGGCAGGCATAATAGGAAATTCATGTCCAATAAACCTTTGTGTGCTGAGCATAATAAACTTTGACAAGTCTGCTAAAATCATCACTTAAAAACATGGACTTCATACACATTTATTTTCGTTTTTGAGTGGGCCCTCATGGTAGTCCTGTAACATATGTATGATATGACTAAAGAAAAACATTTTAATAACTTACTGGTTCGTTATGATACAAGTCTAGAGGATGTGAGTTTAAATCTTGTTGCAAAATTATACTTTTTTAAATAAAATAAATACATTTATTTTATTTTATTTTATTTTATTAAACTGCACAGCCATAATCATGTTTTTTTTTTACTTACTTTGTGCCCAAGTTGAGATATGACAAAAAAAGTTTTTAACTACTTGCAGCTTCGTTATTGAAGATGCCAACACTTTTATGAAGTTGCATTTTTTGAGTTTGAATTGTTTGTAATTATTTTATTTTTTTATTTTAATAACAAGGCCTTTTTTAATGAAAAAGATTTAGATACAGCAGGAAGATACAGATATATAAGTTTTTGTGTCCATAGTAATCATGCAACTTAGCTGTCAAAAATGCAAATACTATTTTTTTTGGGGAATTAAGTTGCATTCACAATTCACTCAAAAATACAAGGGTACATGCAAAGGCATGGTGCTTCAGCTTAAAAAAATATGCACAATGTTGACCTTTTGGTTGTGTATTGGGTTGTTTTTTCTGTTGCGTCTATAGATTGTCTCAAAAAGCTGATATGGTGACGTGAGGCAGAACCTTTGAATGCACACAAACATTAGGTGTATGAAAATACTCCATTAAGTTAGGAGGGTCCCAGAAAAGTGGTCCTCTGATTTTTTTTAATTGGCCCTGATGAAAGTGACTTTTATCTGCCCTCACCATCACAGACTTAAGCGGTTTAGATTTTTACCTCTTTGATTCTACTGACTCCTGTGATCTGCTGGACGTGCCTTGTTTCTCATTCTGGTGCTTTTGTCTGTGATTGAATGGAGCCGTTTCTCCCTAAGCCAAAATCACAGTGAGTGTAAAATGTACATGGCTATGTTCAGTGCTTTTGCTTGTTGGCCCCTTTTTAAATCAGATTATTTATCTTCTTTCTGAATCTGGATATCTGCATATAGTTGATGTTTAAAAGTTAGGTTACCACTTACAGCCAGATTTACTATCAGTAAAGCACTTACCCTCTTTTGGGATTAAAAAACTGCCAGGATCTACTAAACACATGCAGTGAAACAGTTATTTTCATGGCTGACCTTATTTTATATGCATTTGTAGGAATTTTGCTTTTAGACAAAAAATGTATAGGTGGAGAAATCATGCAACAACCAAAAACACAAAACCGCCCCCCTTATTTACTGTTGCTAACTCGGACAAACAAACAGTGTTGCTAACTGTCTTACAACACAGCTGTCAGTGTGAAAACCCTGTTCCAAGGCATTTTTGATCAATTTTGAACACAGAAGGACCACCTCTCATCATTGAAGTGGGACTTAAAATTGCCATAGAGGGATACATTAAATATTTTAAAATGAATATGGTGGGTAACAAGACTAATTTGGAAGCGATGGTTTACAGATCACAATACAAGCGGGAGAAGCCTCATGTTACGGTCGTCGCGATCGCAAATGACATCACGCAGGATCAAGACTGTTCATGTACTGAAGTGGAAGATTAAATTAATGTACATTTAACCAGTTTAATATGGAGAGGCACTGAAATGTAAACCTTTGTTTATGTGTTTTCACCTACACTGTACATGACGTGAGAACAGTTATTTAGGTTTGTATGTTAGCATGGATTCACTGACTTTAGCGTTAGCTAATTTTAACCAGAGATAGCTGAAGCACAAGATGTCATTAACATTCTGCTTGAGCAGATGAAAACTGTAACTTAATGAGAGTATGACAACCAGAAAATTTAAAATTTCTGTCTTGTTTCGGTTAAGAAAATGGACTAAAATAAATTGTATTGCCTATCCTCTCAGGATAATTGGAATCAGTGTTACAAGTGAGAGCTTTGGATCTTCAGGGTTTCTCTATAAACTTAAACCTAAACCTAAACTTGTTTGTTTACAACCCTGCACTAATCTAGCTAGGTACTTATGGAATTGATTAGAGTGCATGTGTTCTTTAGTTTGCACATTATGAGTAGATCTCCAATAGAATGTTCAATTGAGACTTTTATTGGATTACGCTCTCACGCTAATTTGCTCTGTTTAGTTAATCTGGCCCTTAGTGTCACGGTCCTGCTGGTGTGCCCAGGCTGGCCACCAGATGTCTCTGTGTGTTGAGCACATGGCTTGTTGTTTGTTGGTGCCATGTGCTCCCATGTCGATTGTCTGTCCCCTCCCATCTTGTTACTTAATCATTGTTTCAGTGGCTCCAGCTGTGTCTCCCTCGTTACCCTCGTTTGTCTCCCTATATAGTCTCCTTGTGTCTGCAGTCCTGTGCTGATCCGTTGTCGTACGTCGTGTGAGTGTTTTGATGTTGACTGTGTACCAGTCTTCTGCCTGCCTGCCTGCTTGTTTTTCCCCTTCGGGGTGGTTTATGTTCTTTTGTTTAACTTTATTATTAAAAACCCTAAAATCCTCTGCATTTGAGTCCTCGACCTCATCTCTCCCGACAGAACGGATCAGCCAAGAGAGGACTCAGCAGAGAATTGGCCAGCAAGGATGGGTCCAGAGGGGAGTCTCTTCAATATCTGTCAGGGAGACTGGAAAATTGAGGAGTATGCCAGGCACTTCTTGGGAGTCGCTCGTCGGTCAGTGATGGAGAATACCTGCCTCATGGTCGTATTCTGAGGAGGCCTGGCCGAGCCCTTCAAATCCTGGATGCCTTACTGGGTCCCAGAAGAGTTGCTGGAGGTCTACATCAACCTGGCTCTGAATTTAAGCGGCTCAGCCTTCAGGGTGGAGTTAGCTGCAGAGCCCGCTCCAGTCCAGAAGCCGACAGAGTCCGCTCCAGAGCCCGCTCCGTTCCGGGAGCCGACAGAGTCCGCTCCAGAGCCCGCTCCGTTCCGGGAGCCGACAGAGTCCGCTCCAGAGCCCGCTCCGTTCCGGGAGCCGACAGAGTCCGCTCCAGAGCCCGCTCCGTTCCGGGAGCCGACAGAGTCCGCTCCAGAGTCCGCTCCAGAGTCCGCTCCAGAGTCCGCTCCAGAGTCCGCTCCAGAGTCCGCTCCAGAGTCCGCTCCAGAGTCCGCTCCAGAGTCCGCTCCAGAGTCCGCTCCAGAGTCCGCTCCAGAGTCCGCTCCAGAGTCGCTCCAGAGTCCGCTCCAGAGTCCGCTCCAGAGTCCGCTCCAGAGTCCGCTCCAGAGTCCGCTCCAGAGTCCGCTCCAGAGTCCGCTCCGTTCCGGGAGCCGATGCAGTCCGCTCCAGAGCCCGCTCCGTTCCGGGAGCCCACGCAGTCCGCTCCGTTCCGGGAGCCCACGCAGTCCGCTCCGTTCCGGGAGCCCACGCAGTCCGCTCCGTTCCGGGAGCCCACGCAGTCCGCTCCGTTCGGGAGCCCACGCAGTCCGCTCCGTTCCGGGAGCCACGCAGTCCGCTCCGTTCCGGGAGCCCACGCAGTCCGCTCCGTTCCGGGAGCCCACGCAGTCCGCTCCGTTCCGGGAGCCCACGCAGTCCGCTCCGTTCCGGGAGCCCACGGAATCCGCTCCAGAGCCCGCTCCGTTCCGGGAGCCCACAGAGTCCGCTCCAGAGCCCGCTCCGTTCTGGGAGCCCACGCAGTCCGCTCCAGAGCCCGCTCCGGTCCGGGAGCCCACGCAGTCCGCTCCGGTCCTGGACCCCGCTCCGGTCTGGGAACCCACAGAGCCCGCTCCAGAGCCCGCTCCGGTCCGGGAGCCCATGCAGTCCACTCCGGTCCTGGACCCCGCTCCGGTCTGGGAACCCACAGAGCCCGCTCCAGGGCCAGCCCCACCCTGGCACCCCTGTGTGCCCATTGCTCCAGGCCCTCTTCCACTCCACGGGCCTGGCCCACCTCCCTCCTAGACATTTTTCTGTTTAGTGTGTGTGGAGCGTCTGGGATCCGCTCCTTAAAGGGGGGGTTATGTCACGGTCCTGCTGGTGTGCCCAGGCTGGCCACCAGATGTCTCTGTGTTGAGCACATGGCTTGTTGTCTGTTGGTGCCATGTGCTCCCATGTCGATTGTCTGTCCCCTCCCATCTTGTTACTTAATCATTGTTTCAGTGTCTCCCTCATTACCCTCGTTTGTCTCCCTATATAGTCTCCTTGTGTCTGCAGTCCTGTGCTGATCCGTTGTCGTACGTCGTGTGAGTGTTTTGATGTTGACTGTGTACCAGTCTTCTGCCTGCCTGCCTGCTTGTTTTTCCCCTTCGGGGTGGTTTATGTTCTTTTGTTTAACTTTATTATTAAAAACCCTAAAAATCCTCTGCATTTGAGTCCTCGACCTCATCTCTCCTGACACTTAGTATCTCATTAGCAATGTTTCCATCACCCTGTTTTAATGCATATTTTGAAGTATTGCATTAGAAACGAGTGATGGAAATGCCTAATAATAAAAAAGCATCCCTTAATTCGCAAAAACATTTTTGCAATCGCTTGAGGTGGTTTTTGATTTGTGCGAAAAAAGGCGAATAATGGGAGATGGAAACGCATTTGCTGAATGAATTCTGACGTAGCGAACATTAAACCCATGTCACTAATTGGCCATTTACATTGATGGTGTTCTTTTTTGTATTTACTGCTACTAGGTTACCAGTACTACCATACCACCACCAACTGCTCAAACAATTTGATGGAAACCCACCCAATTCGCTTTTTTTTTGTTTATTACGAACAGAGGTGTGTTAAAATCACATGACCAAGAAAATACTATTACCTTTTTTTATAATCTGCCTTTACTTTACACTTTTGACTTGTTAACTGATTTAATCATGATTGTGAATGGCACATTTATATAATTGTTTTGTGTGTGATGCTGCATCCACACCACTAGGTGTCACTATCATTCTGAGATGACAGCATAAGACAACGTAAACAAAAAATACACAGTGCACAATGTTCACTGATTTATAGATTCATAATAGATGTGATGTTTTATTCATATTTACAGAAAAAAGAAAACAACAACACCAAGATCACAAGAAAGCATTTACCGCCCCATTCTTATAAAATATCCTGGAGCATCGCCATAAACTTTTGTATTTTGGTCTGCTTATGTCTGGCCTATTCATTTAATTTGGTTTGCTTTCTCATTCAAAGTATATTAATATAATTAAGTTTTCCTGCCTTTCTTCTTTTTTCTCCTCCAACAATCCTAATCTAAGCTGCATGAAGCTGCCTGAAAGGCTGGGGGCTGATTATATTAATAAACTAATTATGTAGGAAAGCTCCCATATACCAACAATGATTATTCTTCTGTCTAATAAAGTCTGACTCAAGGCTAACCATCTATAACTAAGCTATATTTTTATAGAAATAAAGTCTGCCCTGATCAACACTGGTTTCCTTTATCCTCGCCTCATTATTGTGAACGTTCTTTAGCTGTTTGTCATTACTTAAGAGATGCTGAAGGCTCATGTCCACGATAATTCAATAATTGTTACTCTGCCAGTTGCCATATATTTTACATATAACTATTACAACTATTCAGACCTTTTCTTATTTATAGTGAATTAAAAAGATTGCAATGAATTGGCATTGCTACAAGAGCACAGCTGAGGAAGAGACAGAATTATCTTAAAATGATCTTGCAAATCAAAACTGATAAAAAAAGCCTTCATGGTAATTTGTATTCTTATCACAATGTGGTTAAGTAGCATATTTCCCAGGAAGGTAAACAACTAAAGAAAGAAAACAAAAACACACACATCCACAAACAAACACAGCCTGAATGAATTTTCAAGAATTGACAGACAGGAAACAGAACATGTAACATTATACCATCCTCTGTCTCCCATTGCTGTCGCTAGTTTCCACCCTTTTAACATTCTATGCAGCATCCTTCTCTTAGACTAGACTCTTTACCTCAATTTCTGTTTTCCTTATGAATTGAAGGATTAGAGATCACTCTTGCACCACCATTCTGCCAGTTTTATTTTAGAAATGCCCAGAGCAAACCACTACATTATGCCACTGGCTTGCATCATGATTGTATTTACCTATGTGTCAGATACAATGTATCTGTGTTGACTGACAAGTCGGAAGAGTTCTACATATATTTTTTAGACAATATTTTTATGTGCAATATGATTCTATTATAGAATATAAATGGCTTGTTGTGTAAATATGAAGCATGTGGTGTTTAATTTAATAAGTATCTAGCAGTGTGTATTGATTAATGTCTTCAATTCACAGCTAGCCTTATTGCTAACTTTTTTATTTCTATTTTGAAACAGGTGGTTTATTGATTTTTAACTTGTCCCAGTGCCATATACTGTGGTGTTCTGATATTTCATATAGAGAACCAAATATAATTTATTGATAAAAAATTCCCCTAATTATGTACAGTATATAATACATATATACTTATATACAGTTATTATACAGCTCTTTGGAATACTTCATTCTGATTATACAACTATGGCATTCTGCAGTTAAATACTTTTGTATAATGATATACATCTCATACACTTTGCTAGTTTCATGTCTTTATTATCACAATGTGGTTTCTTTTATTTCACGTGATAAAACTACTTTATTATTTATTTAAAACAATTTGCCTGCTGCCTGTATGTTATCCTTTACATTTATATATTTAAACAACCCGAATTCGGGAAATGTTGGGACATTTTTTTTACATTTGAATACAATTAAAGCTAAAAGAATTTCAAATCACATGAGCCAATATTTTATTCACAATAGAACATAACATAGCAAATGTTTAAACTGACACATTTTTAAATTGTATGCACAAAATTAGCTGTGTGTGTACATGTTTAAACTGACACATTTTTAAATTGTATGCACAAAATTAGCTGTGTGTGTACATGGTGTGTATATATGACGCTGGTTTTACTCCAATTAAACGGTCAAATGCTCGTGACGTGACTCTCAGAGCAGTTCTGGAGATATTGTTTATGTGTTTGTGTCCACATTTAGATGGCAGATGATGAAATCACTGTTTCATTATATGTAGGAAAAAAACCGAGTGTTTCTGCCATTCATTCATTCACAGAGACTCAGAATATGCAGGATTCATATTTGAATTGACTTTTGCGGCTTAATATTTACAGATACTAGTCCATATTGCGATTTGATTTAAGTGTAATGACCTATTTTTTATTAATTCATCCAAACCGTGACAAATATCATGACATTCTGTGTTAAACTGTAAATTCCGTTTTTAAACTAACGTTAGATTCCGCGATTCCGTTTTCTGCATAGCGGAAATCATACGGCTGACCTGTGGTAGTCTATTACAGACCTGTGGCAGGCATCAAATTTGAAATGAGCTCATTTAGTGGATAAAAGTTTAATATTTCTCCGTTTAGACGTTAAGTTCTCTATGTTCTATTGTGGATAAAATATTAGCTGATGTGATTGAAGGTCTTTTTGTTTTCATTTTATTCAACAAAAAAAACATCCCCACATTTCCAGAATTCAGGTTGTAAATATATATATGAATATATATCTATATGTAAGGAATAATTGATGATGGGCCATTGAATTATTCAAAAAATAATGCACACCCGTGTGATGTGGTCACGACGCAAGCGGAGTGGCAGTTACACCTCGGGTGTGCATTATTTTTCTAATAATTCAACAGCTCGGAGTCAATTATTCCACTTATACTTCGGTTGCTTGCCACACTTCAAGACATCGATCAGATGATATATTTCAAGGCATTTGTCCAGTTTTTCTACTTCAATCGCTATTGTGAGTAGGATTATTTATTCCGCATCTCATTCAACGCCTCCCTTGCTAATTCCAAAACGTCATTTTAAACCGTAACAGAGGCTTGAGCCGTTGATAGCAGACTAATGCAGTTAATACAGTTAATAACTAAGTTATGAGACAGAGAGAGAGAGAGATTAATGTTACCTCTGTGAGTCAGTGATCGGCAGAAATATCTATATTGAGACTAAGTTAATTTTCTTCACGAACAGCGCCGTTGTTGCTACCTCCCTTGTGAGAAGTCATGTAGTTTTTAAGTTTTTAAACTATGTTACTGATAAAATTGTCAGAGTAGTGCTAATTACATTAGCACTTATGTTAAGGTTTGTGCAAACTATACGTGTGTCTCTGAGGAAGAGACCGAGAGCGGGAGAGAGAGAGTAGGCTATGTGCTTTCCATACATAATAAAACTTAATTTTGTGGCAAATAAATGGACAAAATCTGTCGATTTTATCCTTTTGTTTAATGCATTTATTTGTTTGGCCAGTGTTATTGTTGGTTTTGGTTATTTTTCTGTTATAAGACCTTTGAAATAAGATAAATAATTTTGGCGAAGTAATACGGAACTGTAATGTGGTAAAGAGAGCTGCCTGCAACTACGTTCGCTGTGCGTTTCCCTGAAAATAATTGCACACCTCAGAACGTTCCTCAGCCAATCAGATTTAAGCATTCAACGGCCCTGTAGTATAACGACTATAATGCCTGCTGAAAATGAGCTTCGCCACAACAGTCATACATTTGTAAATCTATTCAAATAGACATCAGTTATTTTAAATGTAATAATATTTCACAATATTTATTTTTCTTTTTTTGATCAAATGCTGAAACAAAAAAAATCTTACCGACCCCAAACTTCATATAACTTCAAACACTAGTTATATGTCCTTTGGCACTTTTGTAAATGTTCAGCCATTTTATGTCATATTCATTTCTAGATCTTATACAGTAACACTATTCTCCTCATCTCATGATAATTGATCTAAAGTCTTATGGAATTAGAACCTTCAAATTGCCTCGGCCTGTCTGATAGCCATAGTAATTGCTTTCCATCAAGTAAATTTACCTTTGCTATGCTGAGTTAATGAAATAAAGCTAAATCATTCATTCTTGAAATCACCTGGCTCATACTGCATACCAAGAGCATATAGGTTCGGTTTTAACTTGATTGGGAAATTCCTAGTATGATGTGCTTTTGCTGGTTACAGTTTATCAGTGTTTTTTATTTTTTTGCATAGACTTTTTATTGAACTATGTACATTATGTACTTTTCAGCAACCATTTTTATATTCCAAATAGCAGTATACAAGCAAAAAGAAAGCCAACGTAGCACAGAAAAATATGATACTTGCAGTGTATATTTTTGTGCATGAAACTATATGACATTCTATGCCTATATTACATTTTAGTCCCAATGCAAGGCTTGAAGTTATTTATAAGTGTTATTCAATAGTCTCTTAGCGTAAATCATGCTGCATACTCTGTGTTTTCTACAGTCAACTCTAGTTGACAACCTCCTGCCCTTATGTCTTGAAAAACCTAAATTTTTCCCAACTTTCACAACTTTGAAAACTTCAGCATTCAAAGACAACACACCCTGATCTCTGCACAGTCCCACATCATCTGTCCATGGATTGCACTTTCTTCCTTTAACCCCTTCATGATTACCTTGGTTTTATAATCAAATAAAAGCCTCTCATGAAAATAGTTTAAAACAAAGAAACAAAAACAGAACAGTCTTTAATTTCAGAATTGGAGCTAGGCAAGGAGAATTAATTTCTCTATTTTTGCTGCTCATAGTGTTTCTAATATGTTTTGTTATAAGCTTTCCACTGAGTCATTTAATCATCCCATCCATCCCGTGAGTCACAATAGCCAGGGCACAGTAGGGCATCACAGCTTTAGTGAGCCAGTGTTTAACACATAGCTGCTGCAGTGAATTCATAGGAAATTATTCTTAGCATCACCCCAGTTTATTGACTTGCTGCAGTGTGACTTTTAAAACTTATTTCACTTACTTTTTGTGGCTTTTTATGTTTTAGTCTGAATGCATGCATTGATTGGTTTCCATCAACCGCGAGTGAGGTAATGAATGAATGAATAAATAAATAAATAGATTTGATGTATGTTACAGAATTTAAATAAATATTTTATTTCCTTAAATTTCCCAAGACAAAAATTGCATAATTTAATTTAATTGCATCTTTTATTTAACAATGAAAAAAAATTTTTTTTTTTAGATTTCATTTAAATATATTTCATTTAATTTTATTTTTTTCTTATAGGTCATGTTAGAAAAAATCACAAAAATATAAAGTGTCATTGGAAATTAAGAATTTAAAATGGTGGGAAATATCATTATGAAATAAATGTTTTTCTCTAATACACATTAGCCACAATTAACGGCACCCTTTTATTCAATACTTTTTGAAACATCCATTTGCCAGATTAACAGCTCTAAATGTTCTCTTATAATGCATGATGTGGTTAGAGAACACCTGACAAGGAGATTTCTCGTCAGAATCACTCCAGACTCTTCAGATTCCCAGCTCCATATTGGTACTTCTCTTCAGTTCGCCCACTCATTTTCTACAGGATTCAGGTCAGAGGACTGGAATGGCCATAGCAGAAGCTTGGTTTTGTGCTTAGTGACCCATTTTTGAGGTTTGTGTTTGGATTATTGTACGGTTGGAAGATCCAAACATGGCCATTATAAGATTTCTAACAGAGTCAGTCACTTATTGATTTTTTTCATTGTTGGTATTTGATAGAGTCAACGATGCCATGTGTCTAAACAATATTTCCAGGACCTCCAGCAGAAATATAGGCCCACAACATCAAACATACAGCAGTGTATTTCCTTGTACACATGGGTACTTTCTATCCCTGTGTTCACCAAAACCATCTTAAGTTTTTGCTGCTAAAAAGCTAATTTTTTTGTTTCATCTGTCCATAGAAGCCAGTCCAATTTGAAGATCCAGTCGTGTCTGATAACAGGAAACTGAGGCTACAATTCGCACAGGCTCACCAAGATTGGACAATGGAAGATTGGAAAAACATTGCCTGGTCCGATTTCTGCTGCGACATTCAGATGGTAGGGTCAGAATTTGGCGTAAAGAACATGAAAGCATGGATCCATCTTGCTTTGTCTCAACGGTTCAGGCTGGTGGTGGAGGTGTAATGGTGTGGAGGATATTTTCTTGGCACACTTTGGGCCCCTTAGAAACCAATTGAGCATCGTTTAAACGCCACAGCCTAACTGAATATTGTTGTGATCATGTCCATCCCTTTATAACTACAGTGTACCCATCTTCTGAAAAATTATCCTACTTCCAGCAGGAAAATGCACCATGGCACAAAGCTCAAATAATCTCAGACAGGTTTCTTGAACATGACAATAAGTTCACTTTACTCAAATAGCCTCCAGAGTCATCAGATCTCAATCCAATAGAGCACCTTTGGGATGTGGTGGAACGGGAGATTCACATCGTGGATATGCAGCCGACAAATATGCTGCAACTGCGTGATGCTATCATGTCAATATGGACCAAAATATCTGAGGAATGTTTCCAACACCTTGTTGAATTTATGCCACGAAGAATTAAGGCAGTTTCTGAAGGCAAAACTGTCTTAAAGCAAATACCTTAACCTGGTACTAGCAAAATGTACCCAATAAAGTGGCCAGTGAGTGTATATGTATATATAATAACGGAGGCCAGCGAGTAGATGTTCTGCAGGTAAACCTCACTCCCCTGATCTCAAGGACGCACTAGTGACAGATGCTAGTGGCTGCGGCCAACTAGCCTCCTGGTTAGCACGTCTGCTCCCATGCAGGTGATCAGGGTTGAGACCCACCTCGGAGAAGCCGAGAGAGAAAGAGCCTGTTTTCTCTAATACACATTAGAAAAAAGTAGACAAAAGAGCCTGTTTTATATATATATATATATATATATGTATGATGTGTGTGTATATATATGAAGGGCTCATTTGCAAAAACCAATAACTCTCAGAAATCATGCTTTTTCTTTGTGCATTCCATTAATCTCAATCAAACTGCAGTTGGCTTATTTTGAGTAGGCTAAAAAAATAACAAAAACTGCTAACTAACACAATAAAAACATGATAACAATAAAAATACATGATTTTTGAAAATAAAACGGAGTTATCTGTTTTTGCAAATAAATAATTTTTTCTTTCAATGTAAAGCTAATAATATTATATAAAATGTTAGACAACAGTAGCGTACATTGATACAGATACAATATATATTGATTTTGTCACAAGACCTGTGAAAATTTTCGGGTCGTATGAGTTTAGTGACTGACAGTGAACATGGTGCTCTAGTTCAAAAGGCCCTATTTGCATCTACAACAAGATTCTTCTGGATAATTAAGCAGCTGCTCACAGCAGGGGAACGAACCCTTATAAGCATTTTGATGGATTCGATGTAATCAACCGGCTCTCGCATACATATACATGCAGATGTATGTAACTTTAGATGCTAGGTTTCTGTGTGTAAACAAGCAGAGAGCATGAAGTTGAAATGTTTTTTGTAGGTCAGATATTTTTGACAAGCTTTTGAACCAGAAATGGTCCACAGGATGTAAATTTGAAAATGTCAAAAGGATTCTTTTAACATTTTTCAGTAGTTTTTGACTTGGCTTCAAATGTCGAAATCCATCACAATACAATTATGATTTTTTGTATTTAATTTTACTTTAATGTATATAATTGAGCTGCACAGCATTACTAAATAATCCTGGCTGGAACATTTAGCTAATTTTGTCATTAGTCCTCATTAGTACCCTAATTCTGTGTGCATATGCCTTTACGGCACGAGAAAACATATGGCCCGAATCTGCTGGTATGTTTTTGTCTGTTTGTTGTTTGTGCCTTCGGTTTAAGCTGCAGCTGAGATCCATCTGACTGACAATAACAAAGGACACACAAGACTTTGACCATAAAGTGGATCTTCAAACATACAGATCAAGCTCAGAATATGATGGCTGAAGCGTTTGAAGTACACATGGGAGAGCAACACCAAAGAGGCGTGGTCTGTCAAGCGGACCTGTTGATAAAAGCTCACCCGCTCCTTTCAGAAATGCATGCTTTATTTTCCTAAATTATGTTTCCAATACTTATGTCTGTGGTAACTACATAGGGAATTCCTTATTTCTACCATCTGAACACATCAGGGAGAATGTTCAAATACTGATCCCATAGTGGTGCACTACATGGCCAAGAATACAGACACCCAAACACTATACACATATGTGCTTGTTGGGCATTTGAGAGAATTTTAACATAATGGATATCAACCGGGAGCTGAGTCTACCTTACAACAGCTTCCTCTCTTCTCTCAAGGCTTTCCACTGGACATTGCAACATGGCCGTTTGGAGTTGCTCCCATTCGAACACAAGTGAGGTCAGCACGGATGTTGGGGGTACTGATTGTGCATCGCACAATTACAAACCATTCTCGGCCTGGAATTCTCTGCACAGTTGGCAAACCATACTGAACTATGCTGGCAGAAAGCGTGTAGTGATGTTGCTACTTAGGATTGGTCACTCATTTGTTGCCTGGCTACTAGTTTCTCTCTGAAACTGGCCAAGCATGCTTTTTTAGTAAAGTAAACAGAAATATCTGATCATCATCCATGAAGAGTTTACATTTACATCACATAGGGTAGAGCAAGACCCCCTTAAGGAATGCGTACTTAATTTTTTCTATGAAATAATTGTTAAATGTGTCCAGACATCATAGTTTTAGTGACAATGTCATAAATTATAAAACAAGTATGAAAAATGTCTAGAGTTTTCATTTTAGTAGATTTTTAACAAATATTAATTTGTACCAAAGGGGGTGTTTTGCCCAATGGTGGGATAAAATGCTCTCAGGTGACAAAGCAATTTGCTTTTACAGCAAAATCAGAGTACAGGCAGTTTTAGCTTAACATTTAAAAGAATACAATCACTAATTATGAATCACACAATAATAATAGCCTTGAAAAAATTTTGTTAGCTGATGGTTACATTCTGTAACGAATGTCCACTGAAGGCGAGCGTAGTGATGAACCAAGTGCAGTTTATTTACTAAATGAAAGCCAAACATATCTCCAAACAAAGACAGACTTGACACAGACTTGGCGTGGCATGGACAGACTAGACTCACCGACAGCAGGTAACAACATTAATACACGACCAGGTTCAAGACAATGACATTTCTACTTATAACAAACAGAGTGGGTCACATGACATGAACAAACAATGAAAAACAAGACACATGACTAAGACAACAATGGGGACATGACACAATAAACATGACAACAATCAGAACATGGCACATTGAACAAGGGAACCAATAGCATGAAGACATGAGGCAAAGGGAAGCATGACACACACAGGAACCATAACTAAACTAAAAAATAAAAGACATGAAAACAAGAACAAGACAGAACCACAAAACAGACCTTACACATACATATATATATATATATATATATATATATATTGGTGCTTTCAAACGATTAACCGCATACAAAATAAACGTTTTTGTTTGCATAGTACATGTGTGTGTTCTGTGTTATATTTATAATGTGTATATAATACACAAACATACAGTATATATTTTGAAAATATTAACCTGTATTATTTATAATTATGTAATTTATATTATAAATAAATATGTTTTCATGTATAAACATAACATATTTTTTTTAAATATATAGATGCATGTGTGTGTATTTATATTGTAAAATAAATATACACACTACACATACATATCTTTAGTAAACAAAAAACTTTTATTTTGGATGCGATTAATAGTTTGACAGCACTAATAACTAATTTTTTGTTATTTGCTGTTTTCTACCCAAAAAATCATCCTTCATATGCTAAAGAAAATTCTGTGAAAATGTTAAACTTTATATCTTTAATATTGACTGAGTAAGGGATTTCAAAAAATTAAAATTATAGCGAAATGAATGGTAGAAATCAAACTTGATGCATGTTATCTCATAATTAGATTTTGATACTTTAGCCTGGATTTCACAGAGAGGGTTCACACACACACACACACACACACACACACACACACACACACACCACACACACACACACACACACATGTTGTTTTTTATGGTTTACGGGGACTTTCCATAGGCGTAATGGTTTTTTATATTGTACAAACCGTATGTGCTATTGCCCTACACCTAAACTTAGCCTCACAGGAGACGGTTGCAATTATATTTTCCTCAAAAAAAAACTCACTCTGTATGATTTATAAGCGTTTTAAATTATGGGGACACTGAAAATGTCCTCATAAATCACCTTCTCCTTGTAATACCTATGTCATACCCATGTCATTATACAAATTTGTGTCCTCATAAACCACACACACACACACAACACACACACACACACACACCCACACACACACACACACACACACACACACACAACACACACACACACACACACACACACACACACACCACACACACACACACACACACACACACACCACACACACACACACACACACACACACACACACACACACACACACACACATATATATATATTATCGTGGAAAAGCAGCTAAAGTTTCTCAGAGAAATGCAAATGCATTTCATGAGCAAACGCAAAAATTTGCTGGAGGACAGCAAAAGTTTTGTAAACAAATGCAACGTTTCTTGGAGGAACGCAAACGTTTTCAAGCGAATGCAAAGTTTCTCAAGGGGAACGTTTTGCATGTGAACTCAACTTTTCCAGAGTTGAACGCATAGAAAAAAAAGTTTTGCAAGTGCATATAATGTTTCTCTGTGAAATACAAATGTTTTGGTAATGGCTGGGGAACACAAAACATTTGTAAGAGAATATAAATTGAAATAGATCCATCACCATGTCCCTTTCAGAATGGGTCAGCCAGATCCTTCTCGTCCCGTAAGGGGCTCTGTACTGTATAATTGTGTGTGCTTCAGTTAGAGAAGCTTAATGAATCAGAAGTGTTTGTGCTTAACTCTGCCCATGTGGGCAATATAATGATAGTTATATTAATACGTTTTTATGTTTGTTTGTTTTCTGTAGAGAACTCTGTATTTCACTTTGCAATGCACATTCAGAGTTACCATCTTCATGACAAACTTAATAAAATGAATCATATGGCTAAACGAAAATTTTGTGGAACAAATCTGAGTCAATAT